>PJEM01004182.1:0-161282 GCA_004023845.1 Helogale parvula | reverse complement strand
CCCCCTTCAGTCCATGGTTCGTCTCCAGTATTCAGTAGTCTCCCTTGATCTGTGTCCCTCACTCATCCCCGCTCTCTTTCCCCCTTCCTCTCCCCATGGTCCCCTGCCAGGTCTGTCCTGTTAGACCTATGAATGCAGACATATGGTATCTATCCTTCTCTGCCTGACTTATTTCGCTTAGCATGACACCCTCAAGGTCTATCCACTTTCCTACAAATGGCTGAGGCATAGGAGCACATGTACCCCAATGTTCATAGCAGCAATGTCAACAATAGCCAAAACATGGAAAGAGCCTAAATGTCCATCAACTGATGAATGGATCAAGAAGATGTGGTATATATATACAATGGAGTACTATATGGCAATGAAAAAGTAATTTTCAATACTGTCACACTGTTGGGAGCTGCAAAGATTCAGCTGCTTGGCCATTTGCTAGCCGGCTATGTCACTCCCTGAGGGGAGTTGCAAAAATAGGCAGGGGAGCGCCATTCCCTGTCAGAAGAGAAGCCAGAAGATCAAAGATTAACCGCCTGCAGGCAGGGTAGTATCAGTCCCTCAGGCTCTGTGCTAAAACACTCTAGTTTAGTTCCTCTTTTACTCCAGCCCTAATCCCTTAACCCTGTTTCCTAGCAACCGACCTAGGTCAGCTGCCTTGTTTTCCCACCTTGAAACCTTTATAAGATACATTTTTTCTGAATAAAGAAAAGAGAGGCTTGATCAGAAACGCTTGTGCTGTCCTTACTCTCTGTGCTCCCCCTTCCTGTCCTTTCTCTCCCTCTCTCAGGATCAAGAACCCGCAGGATTCACCGCCCTGCAAGCCGGAGCGGCCGGAGTGGCCAGGGCGGGACACGACATCACACTGATGGAAAAGACTACTGTTTTATATGAAGCTTTGAACTAAACATTTATTACACAATTTTGAAATTATTTTCCTTGTAATTGAAGAGACTGATAGACTGCATTCAACAGGTGTTTTGAATTTCACGCAAATATAAAGCTACTTTCATTTATTTTGTATTATTACATTGCAGAAAATGTCAGATGAAACACTAAAATATCATTCTATACATTTATATCTAAAATGTTTAAATAATTTTTTAATGTTTATTTATTTTTTAGAGAGAAGGAGAGACTGAGCACAAGTGGTGGAAGGCTAGAGAGAGAGGGAGACACAGAATCAGGAGGGTCCAGGTTCTAAGGTGTCAGCACAGAGCTGACAGAGCTGTGAGACCATGACCTGTGCTGAAGTTGGATGCTTAACAGATGGAGCCACCAGGCGCTTCTCTAAAATTAAATTCGCAGGAACCTGAGTGGCTCAGTCGGTTGAGCATCTGACTTTGATAGTGGCTCAGGTCATCATCTCACAATTCGTGAGTTCAAGCCCCACATCAGGCTCCATGACGACAGTGTGGCACCTGCTTGGCAATCTCCCTCTCTCTCTGTCCCTCTCTGCTTGCTCGCTCTCTCCCTCTCAAAATAAATACATACTTTAAAATTTTTGTAATTAAAAAGAAGGAGAGCATCCATAGAAACAGATGCTCGGAAGCTGGGAGCCTTCTCCACTTCCCAGTGCCTGCAGAGGAGGAGCATGGGCTCGCTCCAAACACATCAGCCCTTTCCCTCCCTCTCCCCCCCCCATAGCTCATAAAATCTATTCTACGTAATGTATCGAACTAGAACCAATATTTCACACCCATCTCTAGAAGATGGTTTTAATATATTCATATCAAAGCTTAAATCTTAGTTAGCCACCTGACTTTTCTTCTCATTCTTAGAAGGAGCATCCTCAAAAATTGGTGATGGGCATTGAGGAGGGCACTTGTTGGGATGAAGACTGGGTGTTGGATGTAAGCAATGAATCCGAAAATCTACTCCAAAGACCAAGAGCACACTGTATATACAATGGAGGTTAGCCAACCTGATGATAAATTATATATTTTTTTTAAAAAGTGCAGCTTCTATTCCAATTACAAGCTATTAAACCTTGTGGACAAATAAGGATCAGAAAAATCAGAGATGTTTTCGTCTTACAAACACGGGGGAGAAGCTCCTCGGGGACTGGACGTGAACCCCGCCTCCGATGAGAAGCCCCAGGAGACACCACGCCCTACAGGTACCCTGGTTTGGCAGCTGCTGCCAGACCCGCCCAGCCCCTCACTCATTTGCATGTTTTCCCCAGAGAATCCATATTTCTGCTCTTCAGAAGCCCCATAAATAGGCTGCTCCGTGATTCGGGGCAAAAAACAGCCTCAGGCAGGCCCTGCATTCAACATGAGTGTCCTGACCCAGGTCCTCTGCCTTCTGCTGTCCTGCCTCCCAGGTGAGGAGGGCAGTTCAGGGGACATCCCTGAGATGGTGGCAGTTTTCTCCGCCTGACTGTGGGGTCTCCCCAGGGCTCTGACCTGGGATCTCCCCTCCCCTAGGAGACCCAGGTGCTCTCAGGTTAGGTGACCAGGACAGCCAGAACCTTCTGGGAGGAAAGGGAGTGGGATCTAGTAAACCATGGTGACTTTGTTTTCTTTCCTTCCCAGCTGCCAGTGGCACCGCTGAGCTGACTCAGTCTCCCGCCCATCTCACTGTGTCCCTGAGAGACAGCGTGTCCATCACCTGCAGGGCCAGCGAGAGCATTAGTGATGACTTAAGCTGGTATCAGCAGAAACCAGGCCAGCCTCCCAAGCTTATCATCTATGATGCTGATAATCTAGAGGCTGGTGCCCCAGACCGGTTCTCTGCGATTCAGTCTGACACAGAATTCATCCTCACAATCAGCACAGTCGAGGCTGATGACGCCGCCAGTTACTACTGCCAGCAAGGTTATGCACTTCCTCCCACGGTGATGCAACCCCGAGCATAAACCTTCCCCCGGGGCTGCTAGTGAGGCGACAACTGTCAGGGGTTCCAGCAGCCGCACTATGCCCTGCCCTCTGATCATCGGGGCAGGGTGTGCTCTGGGGAAGGGCTTGCAGGGCTCAAGGGCGAGGGCCTCCAGGGGACTGTATCCTTCCAAAGCTTCCTTCCTTGACAATCCCAAACCATCAAACCTTCAATTAATCTAATATTGAGATCTCTAGGTGACACCTCTAAAGGAATTTGTCTACAGATGGTCTTTGAATCCCATCTGTGACATACACTCTGAGAACACGGCATGAAAAAAATAAAAGAGGAGCCTATATCCAAGAAATACTACTCTTGCTACTCCTCCTAATAATAACAAACAGCTACAACAACGGTCTATTGCCATTTGCTGAACGCTTGAAGACCTGCTGTGTGTTCAGTGGTGCACTAAGGCCTTGCTCGTCTAGAGCAATCAGTCGCACAAAAATCCCCTAGAGATGAGGAATCAGAGGCTCTCAGAGTTCAGGGGCTTCAAGGTGCCTGTAGGGAAGAAGACAGGGAAAAAATCTGATCCTCAGTCCATAATGCCTACTCACTGATGAACTCATGCATTTAAAAAATAAAGTACCTTTAACTGTTATAGTGTGAGTCTAAAGTGTACACCTGGATGAGCACAAGCAGATACATGCCCCCTCTCCCCACGACTCAGATCCAGACAGACAAACCCTCTCCAGCATCACACTTTGCCCTCATGCTCCCACCAACCAATGCCATGCTCCATCGCTACCACTAGAGGTCACTGTCACCTTTCTATTTCCTAATAGAAAGAGCCACCTGGGTGGCTCAGTTGGTTAGGCATCTGACTCTTGATTTTGGCTCAGGTCATGGTTTGTAAGAACAAGTCCAGTGTCAGGCTCCACACTGGGCATGGAGACTCCTTGAGATTCTCTTTCTCTCCTTCTGCCCTTCCCCTTCTCTCTTGAAAAAAAAAAAAAGAAAGAAAGAACAGAAGGAAGAAAGAAAAAACAAATGAATGTAAGGAATGAAGGAAGGAAAAAGAAAGAAAAAGAAAAAGAGAGGAAACAAGAGAAAATCTTGATCAGGTACATGGTGAGTATCAGAAAAAGGACACGAAAATTGGACAAGGAGAAAGGATAATATACTTAGATGTGAGAATCAAGCTTTGAGAAAGACATGCAGACGGAGAAATCTGAATCAGAGGAGCAAAGATAACTATCTCACAGTTTTCATTTTCTAAGCAACCATAGAGAGATTTTTATGTAAGCTCTGCAGTAATATGATAATTAAATTATAAAATGGGTTATGTGGAAAACACACACATACACACACACACATGGCAACTTGCCACTCTACTGTTTCACATCCTGACTCCCTTACCCAAACCCCCCAGAGTCCCTGGGTCATAGAGAGGAACATCTGAGGGAGCAGTTGAGTCTCACTGATCAGCTACCTGGGGAAGTTTGGTTTGGTTTAGATCCAGAGCACTGCGGGAGGAGCCTTCTTACTCTGCTGGCAGTGACAGGGCTATCAACACTTGCATTCACAGGATCAATTGTGAGGGTGAACTCAGTCCCAGACCCACTGCCACTGATCCTGAGGAGCCCCCAGGCTCTCACCGGGATGCTTCATAGATCAAGATCTTAGGACAGTACTCTGATTGCTGTTGATACCAGGTAATACTGCTGGTAATGCCCCAAGTACCACTGACTTTCTGACTGGCCCTGCAGGAATGGTGGCGCTCTGCCCTGGTGACACAGTCAGGGAGGCTGGACACTGGATCACCACACTGCTCCCGGTGGAGCCTGGAATGACAGACACAACAAACTGAACAGATGCACTGAGATCATAGCAGCGTAGTGCCGGAGTCCAGCCCCAGCAGGTCCGGGGGTTCCTCAACAGATGGATGGTGTCACCACAAGAGGGGGATGAGAGAGTCACAAGTTTCTTTCATGATCTCCAGGCGGGCATCTCTGCTTTGTCTGCTTTGGTGTCTTTTTTTTATTGATCAAGCAATAACATGACATCAGAAAATATGAATTGTTTACAGTGACTAATTTTTAGAGATAAGGTGCATTAATCATCAAAACAGTACAGAAACAAGTTTTACAGAAGTGTTCTTTAGACCCATCCCATTCATTCTTGGTGCCAGTCTCCCAGATTAAGAAAGTAGCAAACCTATCTTGTTTTGTATGGGTTGGGTATTGGCCAATATTTATGACTTTGTTTTTTAATTAACAAGTTACAACCAAATCATGTAATGTACTTAGGTGAAGTTGAGTAAATTTTATAACCAAGAATATAACAGGATGTTTTTAGTAGAAAGTAGGATTAACATACATATCATTAACGTTAGTAAAGCTAAGATTAAAATATAGGTTAATTTGTCTATAGATAGGGTAAGAGTTATTGTGATTGGCTTATAAGCTACAAGGGAGAAAAAGAAAAGAGAAAAAATGTTTATTAACAAGTTGCTGAAGAAGGCCCTTTTTTTGATGTAAGCACAGTGGGGGCCCTATGTGTGTTGGCCTTGGACATGGGTTTCCTACATTCTTCTCCTTCTCATAACTGAAGTCATTATAAGGGAGGAGATTTGTCGAACATAGACTTTGGGAGGGGATTGTGTTCTGACCTTGTCTTCTACTTCTAATCTCCAAGTTAAGCTCCAATTTTCTTTGGACCAGACTCAAATGGACTATGTTTTTGACCTTATACTTAATTCTTATCTCCAAATTAGGCTCCTTTTCTCCAGGCCAGACTCAAATGCAATGTTTGTGTTTTTAACCCCTTCAGGTCTATGTTTTGTGTCTGCAAGGCTCATAGGAAGAGCCTTTAGCCTAACATTTGTAGTGATTTGATCCAAATTCTTTTATGCAGGGACAGGAAAATTTTTTTCTTATGGGGCGGCTGTGTGGGGAATATCGGTCTGATCTGGAATGCTGTAAGGCCTAATTAATGACAACAGGCTTAGTTTCACATGAGCAGTGGTAGTAGAAGGAGATCCCAGATTCGCCTCTCATGGCAGGAGCTGTGCAAACGTCTACCATTTCCTCACTGTGACTGTGTCATCCAGCAAGGCCAATGTGGCTCCCAGCAGTGTAGGCCCACGTCATTGATGATCCTTGTAGTCAAATCATGGATGACACTATGAGGAACCAGAAAACAAAAAGTAACTGGGAAACTGAAAACCTAACCAAACGCTCTAATTTCAGCCACCAAGAGCCCAGAGACACCAAAAGCTTCATGGCCAACATCTCTCCATGTGCTCCCCAATCACCTGGGACTCAGGACTGCAGGATCCATAGCAGGGGAGCCCTGGACCCCATCTCTGATGGCTGGACTAGAAGGTGCTCTAGTGACTGTGGGTGAAGGAAGGAGACTAAGAGAATGAGGAAATAAAAGAGAAATGTTTCAGAGTCAAGGAGGCACAGGGAAGAGAATTCATCCATCAGGGTGTAATATTCACCAGACCCTTCGCCAAAGGCTAGAGACAAACCTTATTGGCTCAATTATACCATCTCTCTGTGCAAAACACGCCACTTCCTGCGACTCAAAAACTCCTGATGCTTCTCCAAGACATCTTTATGGCACTGAGTTCACTAATCTCCCACTAAAAGGGATCCAGAAGAAGCCCTTCCCTAACTTTCCCTGGGCCTTAAACAGCCCTGCAAGGAGTAATGGGGAGAGGTGGCTTCTCAGGCAGACACAGAATGTGCATGTTCAGGACTGAGCAGGGAGGAAGCAGCTGGCATAGCACAGCCCCCCTGACCCACGGCCCTGGGGAGGAGGTTTGTGTACGAGGCTGAAGCACTGTGGGAGGAGAGCTATAATGATGCTGACAGTAATAAGTCGCCACATCTTCAGCCTGGAGGTTGCTGATGGTGAGGGTGAAATCTGTCCCAGACCCACTGCCGCTGAATCGGTCAGGGACTCCAGATGCCCGGGTGGATGCACGGTAGATGAGCGGCTTAGGACGCTGCCCGGGTCTCTGCTGGTACCAGGCTAGGTAGTTGCTAACACTCTGACTGGCCCTGCAGTTCAGGGTGATGCGCTGACCCAGAGACACAGCCAGGGAGCCTGGAGACTGCGTCATCGTGACCGCCCCGCAGGCACCTGCAATCAGAGCGGGTAATGATGAGGCACACGCACTTTATCGCGGACACCCTGAAATATGTCGTTTGAAAAGTGGTATACTAAAATGATACTACTTCGAAAGGAATGTGGCAAGTTTGAATTTTCTCACCTGAGACCCACAGCATCAAGGATATGAGGACCTGCCTCTGTGACACCATCTTGCTGTCACTGCCTGCCCCACGCAGCTCAGCTTACATGGCAAAGGTCCCTTTTATCCAACCTGAGCAGTGGTCTGGGCCTGGAGGGGTCTATGCAAAGCAACTGGTGAGGAAAGAGGCAAACTGCATCAGCAGTGGGTTATGAAAGTATCTAATGCAAATTTAAAGAGCCAAAAATATCACCAAAACTATAGTTGCAGGACTAGAAACACAGAAGTCAGCTCAGAAACTCTTAGAACAAGGTAGAAGTTCTAAAATGACAAAGTGCTACAAGATCTAATCATGAGCTTCTCTTTGAAATTCAAGAATATTGTTAAATGGGTTGAGTTCCTAGAAATGATGAGCTAGGCTCTTCACATCAATAATCCTGGTGAAATTATAAAATATGCTGGGAAACAATAAACAATGGAAGAAAGGGAGTGAGGGAGGAGGAGGAAGGAAGGCTTGGGGAAAGGTAGGGATGGTAGGAGGGAGAGAGGGAGGGGGAAGGGAATGAAAGACAGGAGAAGGAAATGGAGAACTTTGCGCCCGTTTTTATAAAATCTCTCACCAAAGATATTGGGACTCTAAAGCCATTTTTAAGGAGCTGCAAGCTTTTGAGCTCTGTTGTGGAGCTGTGCGAAGGGCCAAAGAGAATGGACACAGGCTCAGAACTTACTCACGTTGGGAGAAAAGTGGGACCCTAATTTGAGTGAAGGGAAGTCTGAATCCTGAATTTTAGTTATTCTATTTCCAGTTTAATATTTCCATTTTGTGTTAAATTAGCCAATTAATTAACTGTAGGTTCTTTCAAGAATATTTAATTTCCGGGTGCCTGGGTGGCTCAGTCAGTTGAGCATCTGACTTTGGCTGAGATCATGATCCCAACGTTCCTTGAGTTCAAGCCCCCTATCTGTGTCCAGCCCCACATTGGGCTCGCTGCTGACAGCACAGAGCCTGCTTTGGATCCGCTGTCTTCCTCTCTCTGCCCCTATCATGTTCATATTCTCTGTCTCGATCTCTCAAGAATTAATAAACAGAAAGAAAGAAAGAAAGAAAGAAAGAAAGAAAGAAAGAAAGAAAGAGAAAGAAAGAAAGAAAGGAAGGAAGGAAGGAAGAAAGAAAGAAAAGAAAAGAAAATTCATTTCCATCCAACGGTTTGAGAATTCAGCTCAGGGTTGCCTGCTCCTAGTCCTGTCATTCACTCTCCAGCAGAGGAACGAGAGGGGGTGGGGGGCGTGCAATTCCCTTAAGAAACTGAGCGTGTGTCACCATTAGGAGGGAAGGGGTTTTTGTGGCTACGGGTCTTCTGCATGTCCAGCTAATGAAACTCTTCCAGCCTTTTCTCTGAGTTCGGCAGATGCCTGATGCTTACTCGGTCAGGGGGCACATTGGACATTCTATGGGTGTCCATGAGGCTCTGCACTGCTCCTTGGCCTGAGATATTTCCTAAGACCCAGATATGCTCTGTATCATGTAGACCTTAGCTGGGGATCCATACCTCACCCTCACAAAGGGTCAAGTCTCCCATCACTCAGCCCCCCAGTTTGCCCCTAGTATGGTTATTTTATGTTATCATCTTAACTAGGCAATGGCATCCTGTTGTGTGGTCCAGAGCCAGTTCAGATATTGTCCTGAAGGTAGCTTCTGGTGTGAGTCACATTTAAAATTGTATACCTTGTATAATACAGATTACTCTCCATAATGGGTGAGGGGGGCCTGGTCCAATCAGTTGAAGGCTTTAAGAAGCAGGACTGAGGTTTCTCAAAGGAGAAGCAATTCTTCCTTAAGATACAACAGTAAAAACTCGGCCTGACTTTCCATCCCACAGATTCCCCACTCAAGGCTGCAGTATCAACCCTGACCTGAATTTCCAGCCTGCCAGCCTTCTCTACAGATTCTGGACTCGCCAGCCCCACACCCTTCAATTCTCAGAATCTCTCTCTCCACAGGTATCTCACTGGTTGTGTTTTCTCTGGAGGATCTTGATGGATAACACTCTTCACATCCCTCTGGTGCC
Source organism: Helogale parvula (assembly GCA_004023845.1). NCBI lineage: Eukaryota > Metazoa > Chordata > Mammalia > Carnivora > Herpestidae > Helogale > Helogale parvula. The sequence continues at coordinate 152,138 of PJEM01004182.1, read as the reverse complement.
ACCACTTCTGCCTGTAAGAGTGCCAGGCATGGTACTTGGTTCTGCCTCCCCACTGTCCTTTCCTTAGACCATTCATTTTACTTCTCTTACTTTTCAGAGCTCATGGGGTAGGACTCAACAGCTGGGCTGCATACATGGGAAATCTAGACAAGACAGTGTGGGACATGCCTGTACTCTCCAAGTCTCTCCCCTTGGGGAAAAAAATTAATGGAAATTCCAATTCTATATCCTTTTTTTTCCCTTTAGTTTATTTAATTTTTTGAGAGAAAGCATTAGCCAGGGAGGGGCAGAGAGAGAAGGAATACCAAGCAGGCTCCACACTGTCAGTGTAGAGCCCGAGGGAGGGCTCAAACCAGCGACCCTGTGGTCATGACCTGAGCCTAAGTCAGATGTTTAACCTACTGAGCTCCCCAGGTGCCCCTGATGTTCTGGAATTACAAGCCCCCTGACTGTCTCTAACACTTGTTGACCACGCCTAGTGGCAGAAAAAACAAAATGGGTATCTCCAGGTTTCTGTGGACTTACCCTACAGCTTCCTGGGAAACATTTCTTCAGTTTTTTTCAATTTCATTTAAACCTTCAGAGACATATGGCATTCTTTCCCATGCTGGCCCATTTGCACTTTACTATAAAATATTCTTATCACAAATTTGATGCTTCTGAAAATCACTGCGGCCATTGCTTGAGAAACACCACCCAAGAAAGGGCACAGCATCAAAGTCTCTCAGGTGTCCTACAGTCATAAAGCAAACAGTCCCCGTGGCATGTCTTTATCCACAGGGTAGATCCAGTCTTTACTTCCAGTTCTCATATTTATTATCATGCATTTTTGGCATAAATTTTTATTTTTAAATTTGCGTTAAAATATTATTTTATCTGAGTTACTGAGATGGGTTATTATACATCCATAAACATATATCTCCATACATAGCTCCTTAAGCTTTGCGCCTGGGGAAGGACCTCACCAGCCTCACTCTGGTCCTGATCCTGCATAAAGGACTTTTAATACTTCACACTTTCACATCTTCACTGTGGAGACAAAATTAGCCCCACGATTATTGTAACTGATACCTAGAGATGCACAGGTTTCCAAGTACAACCAGGGACGAAAGACTCTATTTATTAAACTCCCGGCTCTCCAAAGTTCCAGTTTCCTGATAGGAAAGAGGGCGCCAGTGGCCAGGGTCCTTCCAGAGATGGAATCTGGGGTTGGTATGGAAGGTATGGTGGCACCCGATCAGTAGCGAGGAGGCACTGGGTCCTCCTGAGGGGAGAAAGGACTCAACACAATGATCAGACAGGAGGCCTGGGGAGGGAGCAAAAGGAGAGGGGGTGTGGTAAGAAACGCAGTCAGATAGTAGCCAGGGCTCAGGTCACAGCACGCTGGAATGACCTGGAGAGTTCATGAAAAATCCCGGTGGCCAGTGACCACCCAGACCAGTTTTATTCGAACCTCCAATGGTCGAATCCAGGCATCAGTAGTTTTTAACATTCCCCAGGGGATTCCAATCACAATAGCCAAAACTGAAACCACAGGTGTAGGTCTCAGGAGGATGTGACAAGGAGTTTGTAACTGCAATGCAAAATCTTTGAACAGTTGTAAACAGGGAAATCATTACATCTAGTTTCTTTCTTTCTTTTTCGTTTTTTAACATTACACTGGTTACAAAAGAGAATCATTCAAAAGACCTGCTGCTCATCCACCATCTTTCTGTGCATTTGCTTCCCCAGGAAGCGAGGCTGACCACTGAACATCAATATATACTAAGAAATAGAGCTGGAAGTATACAGAAAGAGGGCGGGTGGACCAAATGTTTCTACAGGGGTAATAAGTTTACAGGGAGGTTTATTTTACTACCCTACCTAAATTCTCTCTAAGATTTGTAAATCACTTGTTTAAAAAATAATTTGACTGCTGTATACCTGCCCCTTTTTTCTCTTCTAACATTTTCATGACTTTTTGTCTAAAAACAAGAAAATCTGACCTGGCTGGTAATATCGTGTTCTTATCTAGAAACCTCAAATCATCCCATTAGATGTGTGTAGGTTTGTGGGCTAATACAACACTGCCGTCTACTGGCAGAACTTCACAACTGCGCTCTGACTAGTGTGCGTAGTGAGCCGCACTAGGCAATGTGACAGTTTCATTCATTTTCGTCGTTAATGTTTATAGCAACGGCCAGTGATAAACAAAGATGGATCCTATACATGCCCACATATGTGCCCGTGCACACACAACACACACAAACACACACACACACACACACACACACACACACACACAAACACACACATACTGGAGTATCGCGGGTCCTAGAAAAACACACACAGAATCCAAAGCAGTCGAGTCATAGACACAGGTTACACCCACACATTAGAATAGTTTCCCTGTTTTGCTCTTTGCACACACAGAATCTATTTTGGAACTCACGGACTCATGGTCGTTTCCGCCTAACATAAACCAGTGCAAGACTCAGCTTCTCACACAGAACTACCAGGACCCCAAAACCTCTGACACACACTGGTTATGTACTCCATATAAAAGGATTTTCTAAGCATCAAAAAGAAAACAATAATAAACAAAATGAAATATTACAAAATGAAACATTTTCTAATCCATTTAGAAATGGCTTTACTTAAGAAATCTCTTTGATTTGGGGTGCTCTGTGTTTGTGTGAGTATCCATATCTCATATGTACCATATGGTATGTCTTGTCTGCCTGTCTATCTATATATGCATGTACATATCTATCTATCTATCTAAATATCCCGGGGGGAAGAGAGAAGAATGACGGATTACACACCACAGTGTAACAAGTGGTTACCACAAACTGCACACTCACCATCTGAAACACGAATTTCTCCTTTCCTAGTCTCCAATCAGGGCTACTAGCTCTCTACCTGGGAGATATTCTTTTTTCCCTGTCTTTTACTTTCATCTTCTCAAAAGGTCTCAAGGTTAGTATAATTCATTATTTGATCATTTTTCAATTGTCTAAACCATTAACCTGGAAACAGCCGATACCAGAGGCTCTAGAACTCTCTCTTGTTCATCCTGTGGTTTGGAGATACTCTGCCGATCAGCCGGAGTGGGGAGGCTCTGTTTCGTCCTGGACAGTAGCTGAGAGGATCCCAGCAGGATGGCCATTCACCTGCCAGAACCTGCCTTAGGTCACTCAAGTCCACATCTTCAGGGTCTCTGGAACTTTCTGAGAAGGGCAGGTCTATGAGAACTGTGTCTTCTGAGACGCTTAGATGCTTCTTCCCACTCAGCAGTAAGGAATGTGTCTCTGTTAGTTTCCTTCCACGCACAGAAGACATATGAAGGCACTTTGTTCACAGGAGAGGTACCTATGGCTCTGTCTTGGGCTCTTACCACTCTGCCATACCCACCAGGGGATTTGCATGCTGTCCCCTGGGGAGGACCTGCCCTCTGACATAAAGCTCAGCTCTGTCCTTCTCTTCACCTGTCAGGACTCATCAGTTCTGCTTCTCACAATGAGGTTCCCTGCTCAGCTGCTGAGGCTGCTGGTGCTCTGGATCCCAGGTGAGGGCGGAGGGCGGGGAAGACGGGAGCATGGAGTGTGGGGGGAGAGCTCAGGGGCGCTCCTGCTCCCCGTGTGTACCCTGGATACTCACCTAACAGACTGCCCTCCAGAAGGGGAAAATCCAGAAGATTTTCTTGATCAGAGGTGGGCATCTCCGCTCTGTCTTCTTTGATGTCTTTTGTTATTCATCAAGCAATAACATGACTTCAGAAAATAGGAATTGTTTACAGTGACTAATTTTGAGTGATAAGGTGCTTCAATCATCGAAAGTGCACAGAAACAAGTTTTACTGAAGTGTTCTTTAGAACCATCCCATTCATTCCTGGTGCCAGTCTCCCAGATTAAGAAAGTAGCAAACCTATCTTGTTTTCTATGGGTTGGCTATTAGCCAATATTTGTGACTTCGTTTTTTAATTAACAAGTTACAACCAGTTCACTAAGGTACTTACAGTGAACTTGAGTAAATTTTATAGCCAAGGATATAACAGGGTGTTTTTAGTAGAAAACAGGATTAACATACATATTACTAAGGTTAGTAAAGCTAAGATTAAAATAGAGGTTAAGTTGTCTAGAGACAGGCTAAGAGTTATTGTGATTGGCTTATAAGCTACAAGGGAGAAAAAGAAAAGAGAAAAAAATGTTTATTAACAAGTTGCTCAAGAAGGCCCTCTTTTGATGCAAGCACAGTGAGGGCCCTATGTGTGTTGGCCTTGGACCTGGGTTTCCCACATTCTTATCCATCCTCATAACTGAAGTCATTATAAGGGAGGAGATTTGTCGAACATAGACTTTGGGAGGGGATTGTGTTCTGACCTTGTCTTCTACTTCTAATCTCCAAGTTAAGCTCCAATTTTCTTTGGACCAGACTCAAATGGACTATGTTTTTGACCTTATACTTAATTCTTATCTCCAAATTAGGCTCCTTTTCTCCAGGCCAGACTCAAATGCAATGTTTGTGTTTTTAACCCCTTCAGGTCTATGTTTTGTGTCTGCAAGGCTCATAGGAAGAGCCTTTAGCCTAACATTTGTAGTGATTTGATCCAAATTCTTTTATGCAGGGACAGGAAAATTTTTTTCTTATGGGGCGGCTGTGTGGGGAACATCAGTCTGATTTGGAACTTTGTAAGACCTAATGAATGACAACAGGCCTAATTTCACATGAGCAGTGGTAGTAGAAGAAGAAACCAGATTTTCCTCTCACGGCAGGAGCTGTACAAAGGTCCGCCATTTCCTCACTGTGACTCTGTCATCCAGCAAGGCTGATGTGGCTCCCAGCAGTGTAGGCCCACGTCATTGATGACCCTTGTAGTCAAAGTCATGGATGACACTATGAGGAACCAGAAAACAAACGGTAACTGGGAAACTGAAAAACTAACCAAACGCTTTAATTTCAGCCACCAAGAGCCCAGAGACACCAAAAGCTTCATGACCAACATTTCTTCATGTGCTCCCCAATCACCTGGGACCCAGGATTGCAGTATCCATAGCAGGGGAGCTCTGGACCCCGTCTCTGATGGCTGGACTAGAGGCTGCTCTAGGAATGGCAGGTGAAGGAAGGAGACCAAGAGAATGAAGAAATAAATAAGAAATGTTCCAGAGTAAAGGAGGCACAGGGAAGAGAGAATTCATCCAACAGGGTGTAAAATTCACCAGCCCCTTTGCCAAAGGCTAGAGACAAATCTTACTGGCTCAATTATGCCATCTGTCTGTGCAAAACATGCCAGTTTCTACGACACAAAAACTGACAGCTTCTCTAAGACATCTCTAAGGCATTTGTCTTCACTACTCTCCCACTAAAAAGGATCCAGAAGAAGCCAGTCCCCTAATTTCCCCTGGGCCTTAAACAACCCTGTAAGGAGTAGTCAGGAGAGGTGGCTTCACAGGCAGACACGGAACGGGCGAGTTCAGGGCTGAGCAGGGAGGAAGCAGCAGGTGCAGAGACCCAGGGGAGGAGGTTTGTGTACGAGGCTGAAACACTGTGGGATAGCTACTATGCTGCATACAGTAATAAGTCGCCACATCTTCAGCCTGGAGGTTGCTGATGGTGAGGGTAAAATCTGTCCCAGACCCACTGCCACTGAATCGGTCGGGGACTCCCGATGCCCGGGTGGATGCATAGTAGATGAGCAGCTTGGGACGCTGCCCGGGTTTCTGCTGGTACCAGGCTAGGTTGCTGCTAACACTCTGACTGGCCCTGCAGTTCACGGTGACGCGCTGACCCAGAGACACAGCCAGGGAGCCTGGAGACTGTGTCATCGTGATCGCCCCGCAGGCACCTGCAATCAGAGCGAGTAATGATGAGACACACGCACTTTATCGCAGACCCCCTGAAATATATCGTTCGAAAAGCAGTGCACCTGTCAGCGCATAATTGGGTCTAGTTTGGATATAGCCAGTATTTCTCATTATGTCATAAAAAATTTTCTTAACTCTAAGATGATACTACTTCAAAAGGAATGTGGCAAATCTGAAATTTCTCACCTGAGACCCACAGCAGCAAGGATATGAGCACCTGCCTCTGTGACACCATCTTGCTGTCCCTGCCTGCCCAACGCAGCTCAGCTTACATGGCAAAGGCCCCTTTTATCCAACCTGAGCAGCTGGTCTGGGCCTGGAAGGGTCTATGCAAAGCAACTGGTGAGGAAAGAAGCAAACTACATCAGCAGTGGGTTATGAAAGTTTCTAATGCAAATTTAAAAAGCTAAAAATATAGCTGTAGGTCTAGAAACATGGAAGTCAGCTCAGAAACTCTTGGAACAAGTTAAAAAGTTCTAAAATGACAAAGTGCTACAAGACCTAATCATGAGCTTCTATTTGAAATTCAAGACTATTGTTAAATGGGTTGAGTTCCCAGAAATGATCAACTAGGCTCTTCATATCATTAATCCTGGTAAAATAATAAAATATGCTGGGAAACAATAAAAAAACAGTGGAAGGATGGAAGGAAGGAAGGAAGGGAAGGAGGAAGGGAAGGACGGAGGGAAGAAGGTAGGAAGGAAGGCAGGAAGGGAGGAAGGAAAAAACAGAGTGAGGAGGGGGGAAAGGAATAGAAGGCACGAGAAGAAAATAGAGAACTTTGGTTCCACAATATTATAAAGTCTCTGACCAAAGATATTGAGACTCTAAAGCCATTTGTATCCTACAGATCTGTAAGGAGCTGCAAGCCTTTGAGCTCGGTTTGGGGCTGTGCAAAGGGCCAGAGAGACGGGACACAGGCTCAGAACTTACTCATGTAGGGAGAAAAGTGGGACCCTAATTTGAACTAAAGAAATCTGAATCCTTAAATTTAGTTATTCTATTTTTTCAGTTCAATATTTCCGTTTTGTGATAAATTAGTCAATTAATTAACTCTAAGTTCTTGCAAGAAAATCTAGTTCAGGGCACCTGGGTGGCTGAGTCAACTGAGCATCTATCTGACAACAACATTGTTGTTTCAGTGTGATAGATAATCAAATCCACATATTAGTCACGTTCAGTTCAAAGAGCAAACATTGCATACTCAGTATCAAGGCACAATGGAGATCACAGAGGGACCTGGAAGAGGTCCCTTGCTGAAAATTGTTCGGTCTCTAGCAGAAAGATTAGAATCTCATTACAAAATCCCATGAAGCAAGACAGGATGGGGGAAGTGTGTGAATACCACATTACCACAGTGATTGAATGACCCACTGGAGTTGTTGCGTTCAGTCAGATTCCATCCTCTACTTAATGGCCATTGACTCTTTGGCTGCAATGGAAAACTTTATTTTGTATAAAGCTCCTCATGCCCCAAGCCTCCACGTTAATCTGGTTCCTGGCGCAGTGCAGTGACAGGGACTCTGAGACTGGGTTTTCTTGCATAATCAGTAGTCTTGCAATTCACAAGGGAAGTGTTATAACTGAACATGGTCTTTGTCAGCCTGTGTCTCTGAGGGAGAGAGTGAAAGAGAACCCCTCCCTCTGCTATCAATGAGAACTTTATGCAAGTGAAAAATAACTTCTAATGCATTGAGTTGTTCAAGGTTGGGATCCTATCTATTAGAATAGCTGTCACAGCCTTTCATTAATACACTCACCAGCCTAACGATTATCCTTGGACCAACTGGAAGCATTCTGCAGACTGGCTGAATCAATCCCATTTAGTGAAAATCACTGAATGGTTCTTGGAGAGCAAAGGTTTAGACCCTGACCGTGTGCCTGCAACCTCAGTATCATGAGGGGCACCATGGTTTCTCAAAGACAAAAGCCAGACACCTAATAGCTCTTTCCAGCTTTCACAATTATGTTTGGTGTCCTGAGTCCTACAGCAGCGGACATGCAGGGGGAAGACACACGTTCATGTTGCTCAGGCTCTTTCTTTATTCTTTCATTCGATTGCAGAAAATGCATTAAAAATGTCCCTTCTGACTTGGACCAGAGGGCAACTGTGCAAAGAACGTTCCTGTCCTGAAACTATCTTCCCAAGTGCTTCAGGAAACGTAATGGACGTGCTTGAACTGGAAGGCACGACATCTGATTCTTCCCACATCCGGGTCCTTCCCTACCTGTGTAGCCGTGAGTGCATCACTTCCTCTCTCAGACACCTAGCTTCCTCCTGTTTGTCACCATCGGGGCCACATGTAGTTTGCCTCTTCAGGTTCAAACAGTCCACAAACCACCAAGGCAGCACCCAGTCCATTTTCTGTTCGGTTTCTGCGTCTGCTGTCATGAAGACAATCCTGGTTTAAGGCACCTTTGTTGTTTCCAGGTCTTCAGAAACTACCAAAGACAGACACCAGAGGGCGCTATAGCAACCGAAAAGAAACAAGGCTTTCAGGTGACTCCTCAACAATACCTGTTCCTTTCATTCGTTTATTCAATAAATAGGTATTGGACACCAGCTGGCTGCAGACATTTGTTAGTCACTGAGAGAACAATGGTGAGTAAGAACTGTATCAATCATCAAAATATCGTAATTCTCAAGCTTTGGGATCAAAGTACATAGAAGGAACAGAGAACTATAGACGTTTTCATTTCCTAACTGCATCTCTACATTTTCTTTCTTTCTTTTTTAATATATAATAGTTTATTGTCAAGTTGGTTTCCATATAACACCCAGTGCTTCTCCCCACAAGTGCCCCCCTCCATGACCCTCATCTCTTTCCCTCCCTCCCCCCACCTTCTGTCCTGTTGGTTTTCAGTATTCAATAGTCTCTCATGATTTGTGTCCCTCACTCTCCTCAACTCTGTTCCCCCTTCCCCTGCCTATGGTCCTCTGTCAGGTTTCTCCTGTTAGACCTATGAGTGCAAACATATGGTATCTGTCCTTCTCCGCCTGACTTATTCCGCTTAGCATGCCTACATTTTCTAAGAACACACTGCTCTCACCTTTTAAGGAATTTCTCCTTTCTGATTGCATACAGTCTTCTTTTTTTAAGACAGAGAGAGAGAGAGAGAGAGAGAGAGAGATAGTGAGAAAGAGACTGAGAGAGAGAGGGAGACTAGAGACAGAAAATCCCAACCAGGCTGACACTACCAGCATGGAGCCCAACGTGGGGCTCAAACTCATGAACCATGATGTCCTGAGATCATGAGATCATGACCTGAGCTGAAACCAAGAGTCAGACGCTTAACTGACGGAGCCCCTAATTGGACACAGTCAGATGGGAATGTCATGGCACCCCAGCCTTTCCTATCCAAGGGCTAAGCATGGACCCCTGCAGGCAGGCCTAAGCATAAATTTCCCTGCTCCTTCCTCTTGAGGAAAAGGACACAGTGGACTCAAAGCAGTTCATTCCATTTAATAACGGCAACCTGACCAGACTATTTCTGCTGTAAGAATGTTTGCAGGTGAGTGTGAACATAACTTAGAGGCTTGGAGGCACAGCCCTTCCAGTGACGCCCATGATGTCAGGTAAGATTTTGACTCTCCCCACCTTCCCAACTACCACCACCACCAAATCCTTGCCCCCAGCTCCTACTGCTCTCTGAGTCCCAAGGAACATGCCCCTCCTTCATCTCTAGAACCCCTGTGAGAAGTAAGGGAGATGATTCATTTTCAAAAATACCAAATAAAAAGTGTGCTGTTTAGTTAACAGTAGGATTACAGCCTATTGGACCCTTGGACAGTTCGCGTCCTGGTTCTTCTTCCCTGTCTGTTTTGCAGCTTATTTTTTGCAGGCTTTGCAGTGAGCATGCGCCAAGAACAAAGGAGGGACTCAAAGTTTCTGTGTTCCCTCAGGAAATGTACCTTTGTTCCAGTGGGACTATTTCTTGCCTTGTATGGGCATAGGCGACATCCAGGTAAGGCTGTGATCTCTGGAGTACTCGGCCAATGAGGAACCAGGGGCGGGACTTGCAGGCTGAGAGATCAATTGTCTGCTGTGACTGCTCCAAGGCTGTCTGTCAGTCTGACACCTGTTCCTGCAAGAATGTTGATAAAAGCCTCCCTTCACTGTGCTCAGTCTCCACGTCCTCCCTTTGATTGGGTCAGTCGGTTTATTTCTCACACCACCCACTTCCTGTTCTGAGGAAAACTGTCACTCACAACACCCACTGCCTCAATCCCATAACTCCCTACAGATATTCACAAAAACAAATCAATCTGATACAAATATACTTCCATGGTATGGACTTGTCAGTCCAACAACTGATTGTTGTTATGTATCACTTACCATGTTTGATTTTCGCCTGAAAGTGCTCTTTCCTCTGATTCCATTTTTCAGATACTACCAATTATTCCTCCTTCAGTCAGCAGGTTCCTGACATGTCTTCATCCGTTGCATTTATTGTTCCAATCATTTATGTCTTGTTTTAGATATACCTCATGTAAGCAGCACAGGCTGGATTTCCCTGTTTTATTCACTCTTTGTCTTTACACTGTGAATCTTTTCCTACACACACACACACACACACATAAAGATAAATTTTAAAAATATATATTTATTTATTCTTGAAAGAGAGAGAGAGAGAGAGAGCACAAGTGGAGGAGGGGCAGAGAGAGAAGGATTCACAGAATCCAAAACAGCCCCCAGGCTCTGAGCTGTCAGCACAGAGCCTAACACTTTGAACTCATGAGCTATGAAATCATGATCTGAGCTGAAATTGGATGCATAACCAATTGAGCCACCCAGGCACTCCACCCCATTTATATTTTCAAGGTATAAGTTTTTCAAAAGATGAAGATAAACTTACCATGCATATACATTATGAACATGTGTCAAAGATTCACTTAACTTCTTAATGACAGGACCAGATGATAAAGCTGGTTCAAATGAAGATATAAGTACCCACACGCACACACACGCACACACACACACACACACACACACAACTTTCAAAGCCAGAGTAATATCACTGAAGAAGATACAAAACTGGTTAATGTCCAACACAGCAAAATGACTATAAGCATTAGCGTCGTCTCCTCAGACAAACATAATTTATCATTGTCATGATACCAGTTTTCTCTAAGTTAACATGCAACCCTTTGAAATCAAGTTTTTAATTAGGTATAACTAGAAATTCAAAAAAACTTCATTTCTGTAGCAAGTCACATGACCCTGAAAGGACACATGGTGTTGAAGAAACAATTACTCAAGACATTTGATGAAGAAAAGTAAGGCAGACTAAGGATCATCACAATAATGCATAGGAAACACTGCGCGGAGGTTCTGCTGTGGGAAGGAGAGGCTGCGCCCCGCTCCGACCACAAGGGACAGTGGGAGATTAGAACCAAGGAGCAGACTGGGGTCAGTGGATGGAAAAATGACTAAGAGGAAACATCCAGTTTAAGGAGGATCTGGCAAAACCGACCCAACAGGACTCTTGCTGAGGGCAAGCCAGGGGGATCAGCCATTGCCTGGAACAGTGAAGGTGAGGAAATTCATCAGATGGTGGTGGTGACTGATGGGGTCTTGGGGTGCTGGTGGGGTTCAGAGCCTATGGCCAATTCAGAATTCTTGAGACAGCTTTTGGTGCAAAAAGTGATTTTATTAAAGCATGGGGACAGGACCAATGGGCAGGAAGACCGCATGGGGTTGTGAAGAGCGACTGCTTCTATACTGTGGAGTTGGGGGAGAGAAAGTCAAACAGAAGTTTCTGGAAGGGATTTCCATATGGTAAAGAAGACTCAGGATTACTTGAGGCCTGGCTATCCTCACGCTAAGGTGGTTTTCCACCCTGGCACAGCATTAGCATTAAGCCAGTAGGGAGTTCCTGGAGATTAGGTCATTGAAGAGATATTTGTAAACTGATGGAGACTCTATCAGTTTAATCATTTGTTTTCTGTCCTTTGTTCTTGGGAATCCAGGGGGCCAGGGGTACCTGAGGAATATCACACATATCCTATGGGGGGGAGGTTGGGGGGGGCAGTAGTTCGCTTGTGCTTTGTCCTCAGCTTGCCTTATGCTCCCTCATCAGCGATCAGATATCAAGGAAGGGGATTCTGGTTAAACTGACTTACCAGGATTCTTGCTCAAATTGGACAATGCAAAGATGAAAACCCTCGAAATTCAGGGTCCACTTGAAATTCACGGTCCACTTGAGAAGAGAGCTCAGAGGAACTGGGGTACAGTTTGGTGAAGAAGAGAATCTTCATTGACAGTCATCTTGGTGCCTCATTGTCAAGTTTTGAATAACTTAACAGCATTTATTACAGTTTATGACTGTTCTATTTGGACTTAGTCGCTCCACCTTATTTTGTAATTCTATTTATCTAATATTTTCTCCTTCATTTTATATTTCCCTTTTCTGAATTTTTTAGATTGGCTTAAATTTTCTTTGTCCATCTTTTTTTCTTATACTGGCCTGGAAGATTTGTATCCCATTGTTTTTGAATGCCTGTAACATTGCTTCTTTTTCTTTCTTTCTTTCTTTTTTAATAGTTTATTGTCAAATTAGTTTCCATATAACACCCAGTGCTTCTCCCCACAAGTGCGCCCCACCATGACCATCACTCCCTCCCTCCCTCCCCTTCCCCTTCAGTCCATGGTTCGTTTTCAGTATTCAGTAGTCTTTCTTGATCTGTGTCCTTCACTCTCCCCCGCTCTCTTTCCCCCTTCCTCTCCCCATGGTCCCCTGCCAGGTCTCTCCTGTTAGACCTATGAGTGCAAACATATGGTATCTATCCTTCTCTGCCTGACTTATTTCGCTTAGCACGACACCCTCAAGGTCCATCCACTTTGCTACAAATGGCCAGATTTCATTCTTCCTCATTGCCATATAGTACTCCATTGTATATATGTACCACATCTTCTTGATCCATTCATCAGGTGATGGACATTTAGGCTCTTCCCATGGTTTGGCTATTGTAGAAAGTGCCGCTATGAACATTGGGGTACATGTGCTCCTATGCATCAGCACTTCTGTATCCTCTGGGTAAATCCCTAGCAGTGCTATTGCTGGGTCATAAGGGAGTTCTATCGATAGTTTTTTGAGGAGCCTCCACACTGTTTTCCAGAGCGGCTGCACCAGTTTACATTCCCACCAATAGTGTAGGAGGGTGCTTGTCTCTCCACACCCTCGCCAGCATCTATAGTCTTTTGATTTGTTCATCATAGCGACTCTGACCGGTGTGAGGTGGTATCTCAGTGTGGTTTTGATTTGAATTTCCCTGATGATGAATGACGCTGAGCATCGTTTCATGTGCCTGTAGGCCATCTGGATGTCCTCTTTGGAGAAGTGTCTGTTCAGGTCTTCTGCCCATGTCTTCACTGGATCATTCATTTTTCACGTATGGAGTTTAGTAATAGGCAACCAACAGAATGGGAAAAGATGTGGCAAATGGCATATCAGATAAAGGACTAGTATCCAAAATATACCAGGAGCTTCTTTTTCTTTCTATCACTATCGCCATGGCCTAAAGGATGAGTGCAAGCTTAAAGGAGGCAGCCCAGGTGTTATTCCCTTCCCACATACAGGCCCAGTCCCTAGTAACTCTGAGGGGTATGTTTTCCATGGTTTTCTGGGGGAAAACAAATATTGGCTGCTCAAAGATTCCTACTATTTTTGCAGTGGAATGGAAGAGTCCTCATTTCAGATTCTCCATCAATTGATTGAATCACAAAAGTTTGATTTTCCACAAATGTTTTTTTCTGCTAATAGGATCCTGCATGATTCTCCAACCACAAAATAACTTTATTCTCATTTTTATATTTCTTCTGTCGTTATAAGGGGGATTTGTAACAAGTGGTGGACAGGTCCATTACACTCAGCTTAAAAGTCCAAATTAGGAGCATCTGTGAGGCTCAGTGGGTTAAGCGTCTGACCCTTGATTTTGACTCAGGTCATAATCAAGCCTCGTGGAACTGAGCCCCACCATATCAGGCTCTCCTCTGACAATGCAGGCCTGCTTAGGATTCTCTCTCCCCCTTTCTCTGCCTCTCCTCTCCCGCTCTCTCTCTCTCTCTCTCTCTCACTCACTCAAAACATATAAACTTTTTTTAAATGTCCAAATTATTCCTTGTTTTAGTCTGTTGGGATCCATTTTGCTTTTGTGTGTACATGTTTGTTTTGTTTTAGATCTGCCCTCTTCCCATCCTTCTGCCTTGTTTGGAACTCTTGTGTATCAGCCAAGAAAATCAGGACACTTGGGGTGGGGGTGGGGGGAGGATGGAGAAAGGAGAGGTCTGTGCTTCCTCTTTCACCAACACTAGACTAATAGTCCCTGAATGTGTATGCTGATTAGGGTGGGAGAGAGAGCCAGGATCAGCCCTAGTAACCCCATATAGAAGTCAAAGGAGTCAATTAAAAGAGGATCCAGATTAAGATAATGGGTTAAACACATACATTCTATCACAATATCTTCTTGTTAAAAACAAAGGAACAAACACCCTAAAATACAAAAAAAAAACACTTTTTAGGAGTATCATTTAAAAAAATAAACCTACAAGAACAGGAAGAATCCAGCAAGAGGCCAGGACAACCCAAAAAATGAACAGAAAAGCTAATGGGAAGAGAAAGAAGTGAGAGATAAGAATCCTGCACAGGATCAGGATTACACATGCTGATGGCATACGGCAGGTTTGGACTGTGGGCAGGAAAGATCCAGAGCCCAGGTTCTTACCCAAGATGAGTAAGGCTGGGAGGAGGTGGAGGGCACTCAGGGCTGGGTCCTGAGCCCACAGGGAGCAAAGTAGAGTGCCCATGAGGGACCTGAAGATTTGACAGTGGAGAAGTAAAAAAGTATGAAGAAGCAAGCCTGAATTCATCGATTTCACAACTGCATCCAGACTTAGCCATATCAAAATAGCTGTCCATGATGGGTTTCTTGGTAGTAGGAGAAGAGAGGACACAGGGTTAAGGCTAGATGCCAAGGGGACAAAGGAAGAAGGGCAGGGAGCTCCAGAGCAGAGTTGGAGAGACTCATCCCTTCTGTATAACCAACCAGAAACCACAACACTTGATATGTAAATCTGGTGGTGATCCTCTCTGAGGGTAATAAACCCTGCACTGATACTGCTGATTCCTTTTTCACTCTAGGAAGTCAAAAATACCCACTTCCTTGATGTTGTTATGCCCAAGATTTCTCTATCGTTCCCAAAAACCAGAGACCGCCAGGGAGACCAAGTCACCCATGCAAAAGCAAAGGGCTTTATTACGGGTTTAGGCTCACCGGACCTAAACTCAAGCTCACAGACTTTACCAGCGCAGTGAATCCATGATGAGAGCCCCGAACAAAGGCGGGGTAGGGTCTTTATGGGCTTGGGAAGGGGGAGTTACGAAAAATAGTGACACTGGCATAGTAATCCAATCATTATTATACAATATTATTGACAGCAGGTTTAACCATTCATTGACACTTTTGGTGGGAGCCAATCACAACATTTAGAGTATTGACCATTACAGAGTGGACCCAGGACCCTCATGTAGCATGTAACTAGCCTTCTAGGCCTGCCCTTAGAAATGTTAAGGGTGTTAGCTAGCCTTTCCTGATTGGCTGTTACAAGGGTGGTCCCTCCGGCCTTGGGACACCTGTACCCTTTATTGTCTAATGATTCTACGTCGTTACAATGTCTTCCTAGAAACAATGAGCATCTACATGTTCCAGAGGAAGTCCATAACCTTGGGTCGTGTTTATGGCACCAATATGAGCACATTAGGACAAAGGACGTTGCTTCTCTCAGCACCTCTTTCTTCAGAGATGAGTGGAAACAGACACAGCTCCAAAGGAGTAAGGAAGCAGCAATTTCTCAAGTTACCTCCTCTGTCTACCTTCTACATGCTATTGGGTCACTCTTGCCCCTTAAGATTTCAAGACAGATGTCAACTTGTGGCACCCTAGCTGGAAGCCCACCAATTGATCAACTTCTAGCCATCACTGAATGTGGACTCCAGAATTTCATCCTTACCTATGGGATAGCAACTGAAATCAAGTATAAAAGGGATAGCAAGTAAATCAAGTATATTACAGTCCTAAGGAGGAGTGAAACTGACATAAGAAGAATCACTTATCTTGGATTCCACTGTGATTGATAAGCTAGAAAAAAATATTGAACCACAGACTTCATGATGGATTATCAGACACAAATATTCCAGAGCCAGGTAAGAAAACTACTATTCCTGAAACCTTGCAAAGAGCAAAATTATGCCATCATGTCCCAAGAAGTTAGCTGATTTACTGTATGCTACTGGTGTGAGTGAAGTGAACCTCTTCCAATAGACTGGTTAATTACACCAAATAAAGGGCAAAAATGATATTTCTTGAAATGGTAATGCGAAAACATTACTTTGATAGTTTAGCACTAGTTTTCAGGATGAGTTACAGATGGGCATTTGGTGTCTCATTTCGCTCTCTCTGCTCCCTCTCTCTCTTCCACGAGCAGGTTAGAATTTATTCTAAGAATCTAACTTTGCTGGGGGTCAAATGGGAAACAGCTTCAGTGATGAGTTTGTTGGAATGCTCTCCACCAGTTTTTATTTCCATCACTATTATACACAAATCCAAGAACCTGTCAGACTAGTCTATTGACACTTTGCCTTCCCTCAGTAGATCAGTATTATCTAGGTCCATCATAGGCATTTAGTACAATGGTAGATCCTGGCAAAATCTCACAGATGTTTTGAAGACAACTTTTACATTTGAATGATAAACCATACACATACTAAGGATCTCAACCATTTCTCAGTGATCGTGTTATATTACAGCAGCCCCACAGCCATTCTTAGCGATCACTACTATATGTGATCAATAAAAGAGCTTCTGTCACAATAGTTTTTATGATAAGCAAATACTGTAGCACAACTATCTTAGTACAATAATTTAGAGGTACTCTTCACATTAGATCCCAACTTCACATTAATTCCCCCTTTCACATTATTCTCTGAGGAACATAATCCCTAGTAGAGCCATATCATCTTTATCATTCCCATTTTCTGGGCCTTACATCAACCCCACATATCTTATATTCGTAACTCCTATGCAGAACCAGATTAAATCTTGATTTAAAGATCAGAAAAATATTAATTGGGGAAAAAAAACCCCACCTCACGCATCTGTATATATCATTTAAAATTATATTGTTACCCTGTAGAAGAATATTAAGAATTCTAGTAGGCAATGTCAGAGTTCACTTTTTATCAAAACACGTACAGACTTGTTTCTGAAAACCACAAGTGAATGTATTCACCTAATTTTTAAAATCAGATAATCTACAACATACAGAAGGGGAGAAAAAGGAAGTGTCACTGATCTCCTCTTCCCAAACAACACACCTCTGTAAGCCCAGGAGATAATACTGAGTAAAGATTGTTGTACTTCTCTCAGGAATTACCTTGTGTTTATATCCATATATATCCATTAAAATGGAATAAGTATCATACAATACATACTAGTCCATGGCCTCTATTTTCACAAACACCTTCCATGTGACTGTATAGAAACAGGCCTCATCCTCTTATTGGTTGCCTCGTGTTCCATTGCGAAGTTCTGTCAGAATCAATTTAACCAAATTCCTAATGAAGATTTCAGTTTTTTTCCATTTCTTCAACTTCTAAACATGTCAGTGATCAGTCTTGTATACACAGGTGAGCACATTCATCTACTCATTCCCATCCCTAGGACGGTCTAAGGAGATTCCGATTCCTTCTCCTACTCCAGGGTCTTCTGCCATGTGTGCTGCTTCCATTGGGTGTTTCTACTCCCAGGGCCAACTAAGCTCCCGGGGCTGCCACTTAGGGTGACGTTACTTAACATCTCTGAACTCAACTTTCCTCTTCTACAGAACCGGGATAATATCCGTTTCTTGTTTGTAGATTTTGGGGAATATTTCAATGGGGGTGATTCATGTACAATGTCTGACACTTTGTAAGGGCCCAATAAATGTCAAGTATTCAGGCTAGTATTGCTTGTATCTCTGCAGAGAAAATCACCCTGTCCTCTTTAGGATCTATGTTGATCATGTCCTCAGTCAACTACTTTGCACACTAAATAACCACTTGCAAGTTTCTCTCTTCTGTCTACCTCCCTGATTTCTCTCATTTTTCATCTTCTGGTGAGATTCATGCTGGTTTTGCTAATAAAGACAATAGCAAAGCTCTTGCTGACAGAATCAAGGAAACCTACCCCTACTTATCAGAATTACAGTTACAATTTCTCTTGTGAATCTTACTATATTTCTTTACTTTTTTAACAGTTATTTCTGAGAGATAGAGACAGCATTCAAGGCGGGGAGGGGGGTAAGATAGAGAGAGAAGATGGAAAATCCAAGGCAGGCTCCTGGGACTCTGAGCTGTCAGCACAGAGCCTGACATGGGGCTTGAAGTCATAAACCGTAAGATCAAGACATAAGCCAAAGTGTAACTCTTAACTAACCGAGCCACCCAGGAGCTCCAGTATTTTCATTATTTTTTAATGTTTCATTACTTTTGAGACAGAGAGAGAGAGAGAGAGAGAGAGAAAGAAAGAAAGAAAGAAAGTAGGAGAAGAACCGAGAGACATACACCACAGAATCCAAAGCAGGCGAGTCATAGACACAATTTACACCCAGACATTAGAATAGTTGTCCCAGTTTTGCTATTCTCACACACAGAATCTGTTTTTGAACTCACAGACTCATGGTGTTGCTGCCTAACATAGGCCAGTGGGAGACTCAGCTCTTCACACAGCACCACCAGGACACAAAACCTCAGACAGACACTGGTTATGTACTCCATATATAAAAGGATTTGCTAAGCATCAAGAAGAAAACAATAATAAACAAAATGATATATTATAAAATGAAACATTGTTCAATGTGCCTAATCCATTTAGAAAATACTTTTCTTAAGAAATGTCTTTGAATTGGAGTGTGTATGTGTTTGTGTGAGTATCCATATCTCATATGTACCATATGGTATTTTTTGTCTGTGTGTGTGTCTGTCTGTCTATCTATCTATCAATTTACCTAAATATCCTGGGAGAGAGAGAGAAGAATGACAGGATACACACCACATTGTAACAAATGGTTACCACAAACTGCACACTCACTGCCTGAAACACGAAATTCTTCTCTTTTCCTATTCTCCTAAGCAGGGCTATTAGTTGGCTACCTGGGAGTGATCCATTTCTTCCCTGTTTTTTACTTTCATCCTCTTGAAAGGTCCCAGGGTAAGTTTAACTCATTATTTGACCATTTTTAAATTATCTAAACCATTAACCTGGAAACAACAGATACCAGAGGCTCTAGAACTCTCTCTGTGGTCTGGAGATATTCTGCCAATCAGCCTGAGTGGGGAGACTCTGTTTCATCCTTGACAGTAGCTGAGAGGATCCCAGCAGGACGCCCATTCACTTCAGGATCTCTGGAGCTTTCTCAGAAGGGCGGGGCTATGAGCACTGTGTCTTCCCAGACACTTAGGTCCTTCTTCCCACTCAGCAGTAAGGAATTTGTCTCTGTTGGTTTCCCTCCAAGCACAGAACACATTTGAGGGGACTTTGCTCACAGGAGAGGAAGCTGTGCCCCTGTCCTTGGCTCTTTCCACTCTGCCACACCCACCAGGGGATTTGTATGCTGTCCCCTGGGGAGGACCTGCCCTCTGACATAAAGCTCAGCTCTGGCCTTCCCTTCACCTGTCAGGACTCATCAGTTCTGCTTCTCACAATGAGGTTCCCTGCTCAGCTGCTGGGGCTGCTGGTGCTCTGGATCCCAGGTGAGGGTGGAGGAGGAGTGAGAGAGGAGCACGGGGTGTAGGGGAAGAGCTCTGGGGGCGCTCTGCTCCCCAAGTGTATTCTGCCCACCAGTGGGACTGCCTTCCAGCAAGGGTAATTTTATTTGGGGGCCTGGAAAATCCAGAAGAAACTGAAAGGAACCAGAACAGTGCTTTAGTAACGAGCTGGACTAGAAAGTGGTCACTTTGTGCCTACAATCTTGGGCTATCCTTAAAATTGTGTATATTTAGAGTATGAATCATTTCACAAGAAAAATTTACCCTGAAATACAAATAACTTAAGATCATAAAAATGGCTCATAATATTTCTGCATGACCTTAGCTTCTCTCTCATTATTTTAGGATCCAGTGGGGATGTCGTGATGACACAGGCCCCAGCATTTCTGCCCGTCAGCCCTGGACAGCCAGCCTTCATGTCCTGCAGGGCCAGTCTGAGCCTTTGCTCAGTGATGGAAACACCTATTTACATTGGTTCCTGCAGAAGCCAGACCAGTGTACACAGCGCCTGATCTATCTGGTTTCCAGCCAGGACTCTGGGATCCCTGATAGGTTCAGTGGCAGTGGGTCAGGAACAGATTTCACCCTGAGAATCAGCAGGGTGAACGCTGAGGAGGTCGGAGTTTATTTTTGCATGCAAAATACACACGAGCCTCACACAGTGGTTCAGCCCCAAACACAAACCTCTCTGTCTGGCACGTCACCACCCTCCACAAGGGTTACTTGAGTGGGGAGCAGACACAGCAGAGTCTCAGTTGCCCCAAGAGGCAGATGCTGGAGACCTAGGGCATTACGTGCAGTTGAGGGCTCTGGACCATGTAGTGGCCCCTCAGCTGCACCAGCCCAGCGCGACATGACCGGCACCAGGACTGAGGTGATGGATGTGCCTGCTGAGCAGTAGGAGGGACATTTTGCCTCAGGCAGGGGCAGCGGAAATCCCTGCCGGAGCCAAGACAAACTGATTCCTCCCCCTAAGAGGCCAGCCACCAAAGCAAATACATCTCATCTGTCGTAGCATAAAGGTGCATGGACTGGAACTTTGAAGTGAAGCATGCCTAGAAAATACAACTAGGCTCAATGGCGGCACAAGGAGATTGGACTCATTAGAGTGGCCTACAGTGCTTAGTTCAGCGGAGGAGCCTCTGAGAGCAGCCTCTGAGACCTACCACATCAAACCATGCCTATCCACGAGGGGGAGCTGCTGCCTTTTTTTTTTTCTTATAAAAATTTTTTTCTCTTTTTCTTCACTTTTTTCGTACTTATTTCTTTATTACCTTTTTTTTTTACTTAATTCTTTTAAATTTTTACTCCTTATTTTCCTTTCTCCTTTCTCCCTTTCTTTTTCACCTTCTTGCAATCCAGATATATTCTACTGTATCTCATCATTACCTCTCCCCTCAACTGGTCATACACTTTTAGACTGTCCACTGCCCTTTGTTGTCTCTGACCCCCTTTTACTCTTTTTTTTTCTTTTCTCTTCTTCTCTTCTTTTCATCTCTTTCCTTTCCATTTTCTTTCTTTTCTTTCCCCCTTTTAATGTGTTTCTTTGATTTGTCTGTGTGTCTGGGTGCTTCTGTTGGCTCTGTGTTTGTCTGTCTGTTTTCCTTCTTAGGACTACACCAAGAAATAAGCCAAAGTGTGCACGATGGCAAGTCCCAAATATTGCTGAGTAGGGAAACAAAATATTCAAAGGCACAAAAAGAGAAACCGAGAGACACCATTAAGAGAATATTTCCTGAAATGACAGGCCCTGGACAGTCAATAAGCCTCCTTTAACAGAGAAATATTAACAGGTGCACAGTGCACAACAAGCTTTCTAAAGGTGACAAGAGACAGAAAACTAGCAAAAAATGACAAAACGAAGGAACTCTCCCCTGAAGAACCTCCAGGAGGAAGTCACAGCCACAGAACTGCTCAAGGCAGATCTAGACAACATACTGGATCAAGAATTTAAAAAACCCAGCCAAAAAAGAGAACTAAAGACCAATATCCTTAATAAATACAGATGCAAAAATACTCAACAAGATACTAGCAAATCGAATTCAACAGCATATAAAAAGAGTTATCCATCATGATCAAGTGTGATTCATTCCTGGGTTACAGGGCTGGTTCAATATCCACAAATCCATCAATGTGATCCATCACATTAACAAAAGAAAGGATAAAAACCATATGATCCTGTCGATGGTGGCCAAAAAAGCACTTCACAAAATACAGCATCCTTTATTAATAAAAACCTTTGAGAAAGTTGGAATAGAAGGAACTTACCTAAACATTATAAGAGCAGTTTAAGAAAAACCCACAGCTAATATCATCCTCAATGGGGAAAAACTGAGAGATTTCCCCCTGAAATCAGGAACATGACAGGAGTGTCCACTCTCACCACTGCTGTTTAACAGAGTGCTGGAAGTCCTAGCATCTGCAATCAAACAACAAAAGGATATAAAAGGCATCAGAACTGTCAAAGAAGAAGTCAAACTTTCACTTTTTGCAGATGACATGATACTCTACATGGAATACCCGGCAGACTCCACCAGAAGCCTTCTAGAACTGATCAATGAATTCAGTAAAGTTGCAGGGTACAAAATCAATGTACAGAAATCAGTTGCATTCCTATTACCAAAAATGAAGCAGCCGAAAGAGAAATCAAGAAACTGATCCCATTCAAGATTGGATGAGCAGTAAGAGGGAAGGGAGCGAGGACCTGCACCCCATCCACACCCTCCCCGCCTGTGTGCATGGGTCAGGGACATGGAGTCAGCTGAAGAGTCAACAAATGGAGACATGTGTGACGACACAACTTGGATACATTTTGGGGTTAACAAATTTTGGTGTATTTTTATTGTTAATATGACCCAATAATATTTGGTATTGTTCAGGATTATTATTTTTATTTTCCCACTTTCTGAACCTCTGCTTTATAAGTTACACTAACCCCTCTTCTTCTATGTTCTCTAGACACCATTACATAAAAACTATTCCCACAGCAAAAATGGCTGAGAATAATTACTAAAAGCCTTTGGTGTTTCTGCACCAAAATAGACTTTTGTAAACTCATAGCACATAAGTGCCCCTAATCCTATAAATGAGACGTGGTCTGTGTACACAATGGGAGTTTACTAAGCAACAAAGAAGAATGGAATCTTGCCATCTTGGACAACATGGAAAGATCATGATGGTTTGATGGGATGTGAAATAAGTCAGAGAATAACAAATGCCATGTGATTTCATTGATATGTGAAATCCAAAAAACAAAACCCACACACCAACCAAACAAAAGCAGACCTGACCCATGAATACAGAGAACAATCTGGTGGTTGCCCCAGGGGAAGGAGATGGAGGGGGCGGGGAGGGCAAAAGCGCCGAATGGGAGTGGAAGCTACAGGCTTCTAACGGCGGAATGATTCAGTTGCACAGGGAATATAGTCACTGATCCTGTAAGAGCGGAGTACGGACACAGACAGTAGCTGCTCTCATGGCGGGCCTGGCATCGCATACAGATTATCAAATCGCTGTGTTGTGCACTGGAAACCACTGTAACATTGAGTAGCAACTCTACTGTAGTAAAACAACAACTGCATACTAAGCACTAATGTTGTGCTAATTTGTTGAGGAGCAACAGAAAACAAATACGGCAATAAAGTCTCCCATGTGGTGAGATGGTGTTACAAAGTTAGAAGTCAAAGGGAATCTGCTCAGACAGAAACCGTACAGGGGGCTGTGTGTCAGAGCTTCCCCGTCCCCTGGGGAGGGTGCAGAAGCCCAAGGGAGGCCAAGGAGGGGGTGGAAGGCACGTGATAACTGACCCTCCATCTCGGTTACCGTGCACACTTAGGCTTCCAGACTCCACTTCCCTGTCATGTTACAGAAAATAGAAAAAGAGGGTGTGGGCACCTGGGTGGCTCAGGTGGTTAGGCATCAGACTCTTAATTTTGCCTTGATCATGGTCTCATGATTTGTAAGAACAAGCCCAGTGTCAGGCTCCACACTGGGCATGGAGACTCCTTGAGATTCTCTCTCTCTCTCATTCTCCCCTTCCCCTTCTTTCCTGAAAGAAAGAAAGAAAAAGAAAGAAGGAAAGGAAGGAAGGAATAAAGTGAGGAAGGAAGGATGAAGGAACAAATGAATTGAAGGAATGAAGAAAGGAAAAAGAAAGAAAAAAAAGAGAGAAAACCTTGGCCAGGTACATGGTGAGTATCAGAAAAAGGACATGAAAATTGGACAAGGAGGAAAAGATAATATACTTAGATCTGAGAACCAAGCTTTTTTAAAATAATAGTTTATCATCAAATTGGTTTTCATATAACACCCAGTGCTTTTCTCCACAAGTGCTCCCCTCCATGACCATCACCCTCCTCCCCCTCCCCCTTCAGCCCTCGGTTCATTCTCAGTGTTCAGTAGTCTCTCATGATTTGTGTCCATCTCTCTCCAACTCTCTTTCCCTCATCCCCTCCCTATGGTCCTCTTTTAGATTTCTCCTTTTATCCTGTTAGACCTATGAGTGAAAACATATGGTGTCTGTCCTTCTCCACCTGACTTATTTCATTTAGCATAACACCCTCGAGGTTCCATCCACTTTGCTACAAATGGCCATATTTCATTCTTTCTCATTGCCATGTAATACTCCATTGTGTGTGTGTGTGTGTGTGTGTGTGTGTGTGTACACACCACATCTTCTTGATCCATTCATCAGTTGATGGACATTTAGGCTCTTTCCATGATGTGGCTATTATTGAAAGTGCCGCTACGAACATTGGGGTACACGTGCTCCTATACATCAGCATTTCTAAACAAACACACAGAAACATGTTAACTTGCCACTCTACTGTTTCACATCCTGACCCCTTTACTCAAACCACCCAGAGTCCCTGGGTCATAGAGAGGAACATCTGAGGATGCAGCTGAGCCTCACTGATCAGCCACCTGGGGATGTTTTGTTTAGACCCAGAGCACTGTGGAAGGAGCCTCCGTACTCTGCTGGCTCAGGTCATGGTCTTATCATGGTTTATAAGAACAAGGCCAGTATCAGGCTCCACACTGAGGATGGAGACTCCTTAAGAGTCTCTTTCTCACACTCTGCCCTTCCCCTTCGTTCTTGAAAAAAAGGAAAAAGAAAGAAAGAAGAAGAAAAGGAAGGAAGGAAAGGAGGGAGGAAGGGAGGGAGGAAGGAAGGAAGAAAAAAAGAAAGAAAGAAGGAAAGAAAGAGAAAGAAAAAGAAATAAAGAACAAATAAATGGAAAGAATGAAGGAAGGAAAAAGAAAGAAAAAGAAAAAGAGAAGAAACAAGAGAAAACCTTGGCCAGGTACATGGTGAGTATCAGAAAAAGGACATGAAAATTGGACAAGGAGGAAAGGACACTATACTTAGATCTGAGAATCAACCTTTGAGAAACACACGCAGATGGAGAAATCTGAATTAAAACAGCAAAGATAACTATCTCACAGTTCTCAGGTTTCTAAGGAAGCATAGAGGAATTTTCATGTAAGCTCTGCAGTAATATGATAATTAAATTATAAAACAAATTATGTGGAAAACACACACACACACACACACACACACATGTCAACTTGCCACTTTACTGTTTCCCATCCTGACCCCTTTACGCAAACCCCCCAGTGTCCCTGTGTCATAGAGAGGAACATCTGAGGGATCAGTTGAGCCTCCCTGATCAGCCACCTGGGGAGGATAGGTTTAGACCCAGAGCACTGCGGGAGGAGTCTCCTTACTCTGTGGGCAGTGACAGTGGCAGCATCACCTGCCTCCACGGGATCAATTGTGAGGGTGAACTCAGTCCCAGACCCACTGCCACTGAACCTGGGGGGAACCCAGGCTCTCGTCGGGGTGCTTCATAGATCAGGATCTTAGGACAGTACGCTGATTGCTGTTGATATCAGGTAATACTGCTAGTAATGCCCCAAGTACCACTGACTTTCTGACTGGCTCTGCAGGAATGATGGCGCTCTGCCCTGGTGACACAATCAAGGAGGCTGGACACTGGGTCAGCACAATGCCCCCCTTGGAGCCTGGAATGACAGACACAACAAACAACAGATGCACTGAAATCATCCCAGTGTAGTGCCTGAGTCCAGCTCCGGCAGGTCCCGAGGTTCCTGAAGAATAAACGGTGTTGGCAGGAGAGAAGGATGAGAGAGCCATAAGTTTCATTCTTGATCTCCAGGTGGGCATCTCTGCTCTGTCTGCTTCGCTGACTTTTTTTATTGATCAAGCAATAACATGACATCAGAAAATAGGAATTGTTTACAGTGACTAATTTTGAGTGATAAGGTGCTTCAATCACTGAAAGTGTACAGAAACAAGTTATACAGAAGTGTTCGTTAGAACCATCCCATTCATTCCTGGCGCCAGTCTCCCAGACTATGAAAGTAGCAAACCGAACCACCTGGGTGGTGCAGTCGGTTAAGCCTCCGACTTCGGCTCAGGTCATGATCTCACGTTTGTGGGTTCGAGCCCCGCATCGGGCTCTGTGTTGACAGCTCAGAGCCTGGAGCCTGCTTTCAATCTGTGTCTCCCTCACTCTCTGCCCTCCTCTCATGCTCTATCTCTGCATCAAAAAAATAAAAACATTAAAAAATTAAAAAAAAAAGAAAATAGCAAACCTATCTTATTTTGTATGGGTTGATTATTGGCTAATATTTATAATTTTGTTTTTTAATTAACAAGTTACCACCAAATCATGCAATGTACTTAAGAGAAGTTGAGTAAATTTTATAAGCAAGAATATAACAGGATGGTGTTAGTAGAAAACAGGATTAACATACATATTATTAAGTTTAGTAAAGCTGAGATTAAAATATAGGTTAAGTTGTCTAGAGATAGGCTAAGAGTTATTGTGATTGGCTTATAAACTACAAGAGAGAAAAAGAAAAGAGAAAAAAATGTTTATTAACAAGTTGCTCGGGAAGGCCCCTTTTTTGATGGAAGCACAATGGGGGCCTATGTGTGTGGCCTTGGCCATGGGTTTCACACATTTTTATCCTTCTCATAACAGAAGTCAGTATAAAAGAGGATATTTGTCTAACATAGACTTTGGGAGGGGATCAAGTTCTGACCTTGTCTTCTACTTCTAAACTCCAACTTAGGCTCCATTTTCTTCGGACAAGACTCAGACTATGTTTTTGACCTATATTTAATTCTTATCTGCAAATTAGGCTCCTTTTCTCCAGGCCAGACTCAAATGCAAAATTTGTGTTTTTAACCCCTTCAGGTCTATGTTTTGGGTCTGCAAGGCTCATTGGAAGAGCCTTTTGCCAACATTTATAGTGATTTGATCCATATTCTCTTCTGCAGGGACAGAAAAATGTTCTTCTTATGGGGTAGCTGTGTGGGGAATACCGGTCTGATTTGGAACGCTGTAAGGCCTAATGAATGACAGGCTTAATTTCACATGAGCAGTGGTAATAGAAGGAGAAACCAGATTCACCTCTCATGACAGAAGCTGTGCAAACATCTGCCATTTCCTCATTGTGACTGTGTCATCCAGCAAGGCCAATGTGGCTCCCAGCAGTGTAGGCCCACGTCATTGATGATCCTTGTAGTCAAAGTCATGGATGACACTCTGAGTAACCAGAAAACAAAAGGGAACTGGGCAATAGAAAACTAACCAAACACTTTAATTTCAGCCACCAAGAGCCCAGAGACATGAAAAGCTTCATGGCCAACATCTCTTCGTGTGCTCCCCTCTCACCTGGAACCAGACTGCAGGATCCATAGCAGGGGAGCCCTGGACCCCGTCTCTGATGGATGGACTTGAACTTGTTCTAGGGACCACGGATGAAGGAAGGAGACCAAGAGAATAATAAGGAAATAAATGAGAAATGTTCCAGAGTCAAGGAGGCACAGGGAAGAGAGAATTTATCCACCAGGGTGTAAAATTCAATGAACTTTTTGCCGAAGGCTAGAGACGAACCTTACTGGTTCAATTATGCCATCTGTCTGTGCAAAACACGCCACCTCTTACGACACAAAAACCCCTGACAGCTTCTCCAAGACATCTTTACGGCATTTGTGTTCACTAATCTCCCACTAAAAGGCCTCCAGAAGAAGCCATACCCTTTATTTCCCCTGGGCCTTAAACAACCCTGTAAGGAGTGTCGGGAGAGGTGGCTTCTCAGGCAGACACGGGACCTGCGTGTTCAGGGTTCAGCAGGGAGGAAGCAGCAGGTGCAGCGAAGCCTCCCTGACCCAGGGCCCTGGGGAGGAGGTTTGTGTACGAGGCTGAAGCACTGTGGGAGGAGAGCTATCATACTGCTGACAGTAATAAGTCGCCACATCTTCAGCCTGGAGGTTGCTGATGGTGAGGGTGAAATCTGTCCCAGACCCACTGCCACTGAATCGGTCGGGGACTCCAGATGCCCGGTTGGATGCCTCATAGATGAGCAGCTTGGGACGCTGCCCAGCTTTCTGTTGGTACCAGGCTACCCACTTGCTAACACTCTGACTGGCCCTGCAGTTCACGGTGACTCGCTGACCCAGAGACACAGCCAGGGAGCCTGGAGACTGTGTCATCGTGATCGCCCCACAGGCACCTGCAAGCAGAGCGGGTAATGATGAGACACACGCAACTTATCGCAAACACCCTGAAATATGTCATTTGAAAAGCTGTGCACCTGTCAGCACATAATTGGGTCTAGTTTGAAAATAGCCAGTATTTCTCATTATGTCGTAAAAAAAATTTTTTTTTACTTTTAAAAATATACTACTTCAAAAGGAACGTGGCAAATTTGGAATTTCTCACCTGAGACCCACAGCAGCAAGGATATGAGGACCTGCGGCTGTGACACCATCTTGCTGTCCCTGCCTGCCCAACGCAGCTTAGCTTACATGGCAAAGGCCCCTTTTATCCAACTTGAGCAGCTGGTCTGGGCCTGGAGGGGTCTATGCAAAGCAACTGGTGAGGAAAGGAGCAAACTGCATCAGCAGTGGGTTATGAAAGTATCGAATGTAAATTTAAAGACCTAATATATAGCTTTAGGACTAGAAACACAGAAGTCAGCTCAGAAACTCTTAGAACAAGTTAGAAGTTCTAAAATGACAAAGTGCTATAAGATCTAATCACGTGCATCTATTTGAAATTCAAGAGTATTGTTAAATGGGTTGACTTTCTTGAAATGATGAGCTACACTCTTCGTATCAATAATCCTGGTTAAATTCCAAAATATGCTGAGAAACAATAAAGAAACAATGGAAGGATGAAAGGAAGGAGGGAAGGAAAGGAAGAAGGGAGGGAAGGAGGGAGGGAGGAAAGGAGATAGGAAGGAACAGAGGGAGGGAGGGAGGGGGGGAAGGAATGGAAGGCATGAGAAAAAAATGGAGAACTTTGGTCCCACCTTTTTATAAAATCTCTGACCAAAGATATTGGGACTCTAAAGCCATTTTTATCCTACAGATCTGTAAGGAGCTGGAAGCCCTTGAGCTCGGTTGTGGGGCTCTGCAAAGGGTCAGAGAGACGGGACACAGGCTCAGAACTTACTCACGTAGGGAGAAAAGTGGGAACCTAACTTCAACTAAGGGAATCTGAGTCCTGAAATTTAGTTATTCTATTTTTCAGTTCAATATTTCCATCTTCTGTTAAATTTAGCCAATTAATTAACTCTAAGTTCTTTCAAGAAAATTGTGTTCCAGGGCACCTGGGTGGCTCAGTCAGTTGAGCATCTATCTGACAACAACGTTGTTGTTTCAATGTGATAGATTCTCAAATCCACATATTAGTCACTTTCAGTTCAAAGAGCAATCATTGTGTACTCAGTATCAAGGCACAATGGAGATCACAGAGGGACCTGGATGAGGTCCCTTGCTGAAAGTTGCTCAGTCTCTAGCAGAAAGATTAGAATCTCATTACAAAATCCCATGAAGCAAGGCAAGATGGGGGAAGTGTGTGAATACCACATTACCAAAGTGATTGAATGACCCACTGGAGTTGTTGCGTTCAGTCAGATTCCATCCACTACTTAATGGCCATTGACTCTTTGGCTGCAAAGGAGAACTTTATTTTGTATAAAGCTCTTCATGTCCTGAAGCCTCCATGTTAATCTAGTTCCTGGCCCAGTGCAGTGGCAGTGACTCTGAGACTGGGTTTTCTTGCATAATCAGTAGTCTTGCAATTCACAAAGGAAGCCTAATACTGAACATGACCTTTGTCAGCCTGTGTCTCTGAGGGAGAGCATGAAAGATAACCCCACCTTCTGCTAACAATTAGAACTTTATGCAAGTGAAAAATAACTTCTACTGCATTAATTTGTTGAAGCTTCGGGATCCTATTAGAATAGCTGCCATTGCCCTTCATTAATACACTCACCAGCCTGACGATTATCCTTGGACCGACTGGAAGCATTCTGCAGACTGGCTGAATCAACCCCATTTA
This sequence comes from Helogale parvula, assembly GCA_004023845.1. Classification (NCBI taxonomy): domain Eukaryota; kingdom Metazoa; phylum Chordata; class Mammalia; order Carnivora; family Herpestidae; genus Helogale; species Helogale parvula. Next base: position 122,110 of record PJEM01004182.1, on the reverse strand, counting down.
GTGAAAATCACTGAATGGTTCTTGGAGAGCAAAGGCTTAGACCCTGGCCGTGTGCCTGCAACCTCAGCATCACTAGGGGCACCACGGTTTCTCAAAGACAAAAGCCAGACACTTAAGAGCTCCTTCCAGCTTTCACGATTATGTTTGGTGTCCTGAGTCCTACAGCAGCTGACATGCAGGGGGAAGACCCTTAAGTTCATGTTGCTCTGGCTTGTTTTTCATTCTTTCACTCGATTGCAGAAAATATATTAAAAATGTCTCCTCTGACTTGGACCAGAGGGCAACAGGGCAAAGAATGTTCCTGGCCTGAAAATATCTTCCCAAGTGCTTCAGCAAACATAATAGACGTGCTTGAACTGGGAAGCAAGACATCTGGTTCTTCCCCCATCGGGGTCCTTCCCTACCTGTGTAGCCTTGAGTGCATCATTTCCCTTCTCAGACACCTAGCTTCTTCCTGTATGTCACCACCGGGGCTACACGTAGTTTGTCTCTTCAGGTTCAAACAGTCCACAAACCGCCAAGGCAGCACCCAGTCCATTTTCTGTTCAGTTTCTGCGTCTGCTGTCATGAAGACAATCCTGGTTTAAAGCACTAATGTCGTTTCCAGGGTTTCAGAAACGACCAAATACACTCACCAGAGGGCGCCAATACAAAAGAAGAGAAAAAAACAAGGATTTCCCTTGACTCCTCAACAATACTTGTTCCTTTCATTCCTTTATTCAATAAATAGGTATTGGACACCAGCTGGATGCCAGATATTTGTTAGTCTTGAGAGCACAATGGTGAGTGAGAACTCTATCTATCATCAAAATATCATAATCACAAGCTTTGGGATCAAAGTAAATAGAAGAAACTGGGAACTATAGACGTTTTCATTTCCTAACTGCATCCCTACATTTTCTTTCTTTCTTTTTTTTTAATGTTTTTATTTATTTTTGAGAGAGAGAGACAGTGTGAGCAGGGGAGAGTCAGAGAGAGAGGGAGACACAGAATGCGAAGCAGGCTCCAGGCTCTGAGCTAGAAGTCAGCACAGAGTCTGACGCAGGGCTCTAACCCACAAAACCATGAGATCATGACCTGAGCCAAAGCGGAACGCTTAACTGACTCAGCCATCCAGCGCCTCTGGTTTTTATTTTAAATTTAGAATAGTTTATTGTCAAGTTGGTTTCCATAAAACACCCAGTGCTTCTCCCCACAAGTACCCCCCTCCATGACCCTCATTCCCTTCCCTCCCTCCCCCTCCACCTTCGCTCCAGTTGGTTTTCAGTATTCAGTAGTCCCTCATGATTTTGTCCCTCACTCTCCCCAACTCTCTTTCCCCCTTCCCCTCCTTATGGTCCTCGGTTAGGTTTCTCCTGTTCTCCTGTTAGACCTATGAGTGCAAACATATGGTATCTGTCGTTCTCCGCCTGACTTATTCCGCTTAGCATGCCTACGTTTCCTAAGAACACACTGCTCTCACCTTTTAAGGAATTTCTGTTTTCTGATTGAATACAGTCTTTTTTTTTTAAGAGTGAGAGAGAGAGAGAGAGAGCTAGTTGGGGAGAGACTGAGAGAGAGAGGGAGACTAGAGACAGAAAATCCCAACCAGGCTGACACTAGCAGCACCGAGCTCAACGTGGGGCTCAAACTCATGAACCATGAGGTCTTGAGATCATGAGATCATGACCAGAGCTGAAACCAAGAGTCAGACGCTTAACTGACTGAGCCCCTAATTGGACACAGTCAGATAGGAGTGTCATGGAACCCCAGCCTTTCCTATCCAAGGGCTAAGCACGGACCCATGCAGGCAGGCCTAAGCATAAATTTCCCTGCTACTTCCTCTGGAGGAAAAGGACACAGTAGACTCAAAGCAGCTCATTCCATTTAATAATGGCAACCTGACCAATCTGTTTCTGCTGTAAGAATATTCGCAGGTGAATGTGAACATAGCTTAGAGGCTTGGAGGCACAGCCTTCCCGTGACACCCATGATGTCAGGTAAGATTTTGACTCTCCCCACCTTCCCAACTACCACCACCACCAAATCCTCTCCCCCAGCTCCTACTGTCTCTGGGTCCCAAGGAACATGCCCCTCCTTGATCTCAAGAGCCCCTGTGAGAAGGGAGATGATTCCTTTTCAGAAATACCAAATAAAATCTGTGCTGTTGAGTTAACAGTAGGTTTACAACCTATCGGACCCTTAGAATCTTCGCGTCCTGGTTCTTCCCCTCTCTGTTTCGCGGGCTTATTTTTTGCAGGTTTTTCAATGAGCATGCGCTAAAGAACAAAGGAGGGACTGAAAGTCTCTGTGTCACCTCAGAAAATGTAAAATTGTTCCAATCGGACTACTTCATGTCTTGTATGGGCATAGGCTACATCCAGGTAAGGCTGTGATCTCTGGAGTACTCGGCCAATGAGGAATCAGGGGCGGGACTTGCAGGCTAGGAGATCAATTGTCTGCTGTGACTGCCCCAAGGGTGTCTGTCAGTCAGACACCTGCTCCTGCAAGAATGTTGATAAAAGCCTTGCTTACTGTGCTCAGTCTCTATGCCCCACCCATTTCATGTTCTGAGGAAAACTGTCACTCACAACACCCACTGCCTCAATCCCATAACTCCCTAAAGATATTCACAAAAACAAATCAATCTGATACAAATATACTTTCCATGGTCTAGACCTGTCAGTCTGACACCCGGTTATTGTTATGTATCACTGGTCATGTTTGATTTTGTCCTGAAAGCGCTCTTTCCTCTAATTCAGTTTTTCAAATACTACCAATTATTCTTCCTTCAGTCAGCAGGTTCCTGACATGTCTTCATCCGTTGCATTTGTTGTTCCAATAATTTAAGTCTTGTTTTAGATACACCTCATGTAAGCAGCACATGGCTGGATTTCCCTGTTTTATTCACTCTTTGACTTTCCATTGTGAAACTTTTCCTATACGTGTACACACACACACACACACACACACACACATATAAACGTCTAATTTTTTTCAATATTTATTTATTCTTGAGAGAGAAAGACAGAGCACAAGTGGAGGACAGGCAGAGAGAGATGGAAACACAGAATCCAAAACAGCCCCCAGGCTCTGAGCTGTCAGCATAGAGCCTAACGCCTTGAACTCATGAGCCATGAGATTATGACCTGAGCTGAAATCAGATGCTTAACCAATTGAACCACCCAGGCACCCCACCCCTTTTATATTTTCAAGGTATACATTTTTCAAAAGATTAAGGTAAACATACCATGCACATACATTATGAACATGTGTCAAAGATTCACTTAACTTCCTAATGACAAGACCAGATGATAAACCTGGCTCAAATGAAGGTATAGGTACCTGTACACACACACACACACACACACACACACACACACACACACACACACACCTTTCAATGCCAGAGTAATATCACTGAAGAAGATACAAAACTGGTTAATGTCCAACACAGCAACAAAAGCAGAACTGACCCATGAATCCAGAGAACAATCCGGTGGTTGCCACAGGGGAAGGAGATGGAGGGGGCGGGGCGAGGGCAAAAGGGCCGAATGGGAGTGAAGCTACAGGCTTATAACCACGGAATGACTCAGTTGTACAGGAAATATAGTCACTGACACTGTAAGAGCGGGGTACGGACACAGACGGTAGCTGCACTCATGGTGGGCCTCGCCTTGCATACAGATTGTCACATCGCTGTGTTGTGCACCGGAAACCACTGTAACACTGAGTAGCTAACTCTACTGCAGTAAACAACAACTGCATACTAGGCACTAATGTTGTGCTAATTTGTTGTGGAGCAACAGAAAACAAATACAGCAATAAAGTCTCCCATGCGGTGAGATGGTGTTACAAAGTTAGAAGTCAATGGGAATCTGCTCAGACAGAAACCGTACAGGGGGCTGTGTGTCAGAGCTTCCCCGCCCCCTGGGGAGGGTGCAGAAGCCCAAGGGAGGCCAAGGAGGGGGTGGAAGGCACGTGATAACTGACCCTCCATCTCTGTTACTGTGCACACTCAGGCTTCCAGAGTCCACTTCCCTGTCATGTTACAGAAAATAGAAAAAGAGCGGAGGGCACCTGGTGGCTCAGGTGGTTAGGCATCTGACTCTTAATTTTGGCTCAGGTCATGGTCTCATCATGGTTTGTAAGAACAAGTCCAGTGTCAGGCTCCACATTGGGCATGGAGACTCCTTGAGATTCTCTCTCTTTCATTCTCCCCTTCCCCTTCTCTCTTGAATGAGAGAGAGAGAGAGAGAGAGAGAGAGAGAGAGAGAGAAAGAAAGAAAGAAAGAAAGAAAGAAAGAAAGAAAGAAAGGAAGGATGGATTAAGGAACAAATGAATTGAAGGATTGAAGGAAGGAAAAAGAAAAAAAAAGAAAAAGAGAGGAAACAAGAGAAAACTTTGCCAGGTACATGATGAGTATCAGAAAAAGGACACGAAAATTGGACAAGGAAAACAGGATAATATACTTAGATCTGAGAACCAAGCTTTTTTTAAAACAATAGTTTATTGTCAAATTCGTTTCCATATAACACCCCATGCTCTTCCCCACAAGTGCCCTCCTCCATGACCACCACTTCTTTTCCCCCTCTTCCTGCCCCTTCAACCCTCGGATCGTTTTCAGTATTCAATAGTCTCTCAGGTTTTGCGTCCCTGCCTCTCCCTAGCTCTCTTTCCCTCTTCCCCTCCTCATGGACCTTTATTAGGTTTCTCCTGTTCTCCTATTAGACCCTTGAGTGAAAACATATGGTATCTGTCCTTCTCCACCTCACTTATTTCGCTTAGCATGACAGCCTCGAGGTCCATCCACTTTCCTACAAATGGCCATATTTCATTCTTTCTCATTGCCATGTAGTACTCCATTGATGTACATGTAGGCTCTCTCCATGATTTGGCTATTGTAGGAAGTGCCACTATGAACATTGGGGTACATGTGCTCCTAGGCATCAGCACTTCTAAACATACACACAGAAACATGTCAACTTGTCACTCTACTGTTTCTCATACTGACCCCTTTACTCAAACCCCCCAGAGTTCCTGGGTCGTAAGAGGAACATCTGAGGGAGCAGTTGAGCCTCTCTGATCAGCCACCTGGGGAAGTTTGGTTTAGACCCAAAGCACGGCGGGAGGAGCCTCCTTACTCTGCTGGCAGTGACAGTGGCAGCATCACCTGCCTCAGGGAATCATTTGTGAGGGTGAACTCACTCCCAGACCCACTGCCACTGATCTTGGGGGAACCCCAGGCTCTCCCTGGGATGTTTCATAGATCAGGATCTTAGGACAGTACTCTGATTGCTGTTGATACCAGGTAATACTGTTGGTAATGCCCCAAGTATCACTGACTTTCTGACTGGCCCTGCAAGAATGGTGGCCCTCTGCCCTGGTGACATAGTCAGGGAGGCTGGACACTGGGTCAGCACACTGCTCCCTGTGGAGCCTGGAATGACAGACACAACAAACTGAACAGATGCACTGAGATCATCCCAGCGTAGTGCCAGAGTCCAGCTCCTACAAGTCCAGGGGTCCCTGAAGGATGGACGGTGTTGCAGAAGAGAGGCATGAAACAGCCACAAGTTTCTTTCCTGATCTCCAGGTAGTTATCTCCGCTCTGTCTGCTTTGGTGTCTTTTTTTACTCATCAAGCAATAACATGACTTCAGAAAATAAGAATTGTTTACAGTGACTAATTTTGAGTGATAAGGTGCTTCAGTCATCGAAAGTGTACAGAAACAAGTTCTACAGAAGTGTTCTGTAGAACCATCCCATTCATTCCTGGCTCCAGTCTCCCATATTAAGAAAGTAGCAAACCTATCTTGTTTTGTATGGGTTGGTTATTGGCCAATAGTTACGACTTTGTTGTTTAATTAACAAGTTACAACCAAATCATGTAAGGTACTTAAGTGAAGCTGAGTAAATTTTATAAGCAAGAATATAACAGGACGTTTTTAGTAGAAAACAGGATTAACATACATATTACTAAGGTTAGTAAAGCTAAGATTAAAATATAGGTTAAGTTGTCTAGAGATAGGCTAAGAGTTATTGTGATCGGCTTATAAACTACAAGAGAGAAAAAGAAAAGAGAAAAAAATGTTTATTAACAAGTTGCTCGAGAAGCCCTTTTTTGATGTAAGCACAGTGGGGCCCTATGTGTGTTGGCCTTGGACCTGGGTTTCCCACATCCTTATCCTTCTCATAACTGAAGTCAGTATAAGGGAGGAGATTTGTCGAATGTAGACTTGGGAGGGGATCATGTTCTGACCTTGTCTTCTACTTCTAATTTCCAACTTAGGCTCCATTTTCTTTGGACCAGACTCAAATGAACTGTTTTTGACCTCGTATTTAATTCTTATCTATGGGGAGCTGCAAAGATTCAGCTGATCAGCAGCCTCAGGCAAGGAAGTGTCACTCCCTGAGGGGAGCAGCCTGATTTACAAAGAACAGCCATCTATGGCTAGGGAAGTGCGTTTCCCGATTCAGGGACTGGAGACAGCCAGACTGGAGAAGCCAGTAGAACAAAGATCAACTGCATCTAGGCTTAAGTGGTGTTAATCGATCCCCTGCCCGCATTGCAGTCTGCAAGTCTGGGCTTTCTTATGGATCCTTTAGACACTATGTTTGAAATTGCAGTTTCGATTTCCCCTTTTCCCTAGCCTTTTCCTAAAAATTACTTGACCCTGTTTCCTAGCAACCAACCTAGGTCAGCTTCCCACCTTAAACCCTATATAGGTATGGGTATTTTCTCAATAAAGAGAGGCTTGATCAGAAACTTTTGTCTTGCCTTCACTCTCTGTGCTCCCTGCCCCCCAATTCTCTCTCCTCTCTCAGGAACCCATGAAGATCCACTGACCTGACGGCTGGGAGGGAACAGACACTTATCTCCTAATTAGGATCCTTTCCTCCAGGCCAAACTCAAATGCAATGTTTGTGTTTTTAACCCCTTAGGTCTATATTTTGGGTCTGCAAGGCTCAATGGAAGAGCCTTTCGCCAAACATTTATAATATTTTGATCCAAATTCTCTTATGCAGGGACAGGAAAATGTTTTTTCTTATAGGGTAACTGTGTGAGTTATACCAGTCTGATCTGGAATGGAGTAAGGCTTAATGAATGACAACAGGCTTAATTTCACATGAGAAGTAGTAGTAGAAGGAGATACCAGATTCGCCTCTCACGGCAGGAGATGTATAAACGTCGGCCACTTCCTCACTGTGACTATATCATCCAGCAAGGCCGAGTGGCTCCCAGTAATATAGGCCCACGTCATTGATGACCCTTGTAGTCAAAGTCATGGATGACACGCTGAGTAACCAGAAAACAAAAGGGAACTGGGAAACTGAAAACCTAACCAAACGCTTTAATTTCCACCACCGAGAGCCCAGAGACACCAAAACCTTCGTGGCCAACATCTCTCCATGTGCTTCCCTCTCACCTGGAACCCAGGACTGCAGGATCCATAGCAGGGGAGCCCTGGACCCCGTCTCTGATGGCTGGAGTAGAAGGAGCTCTAGTGACTGTGGGTGAAGGAAGGAGACCAAGAGAATGAGGAAAAAAAGAGAAATGTTTCAGAGTCAAGGAGGCACAGGGAAGAGAGAATTCATCCACCAGGGTGTAAAATTCACCGGACCCTGCGCCAAAGGCTAGAGACGAACCTTACTGGTTCAATTATGCCCTCTGTCTGTGCAAAACACGCCACCTCTTATGACACAAAAACCCCTGACAGCTTCTCCAAGACATCTTTACGGCATTTGTGTTCACTAATCTCCCTCTAAAAGGATCCAGAAGAAGCCTTCCCCCTTATTTCCCCTGGGCCTTAAACAGCCCTGTAAGGAGTAGTTGGGAGGCGTGGCTCTTAGGCAGACACGGAACGGGCGTGTTCAGGGCTCAGCAGGGAGGAAGCAGCAGGTGCAGTGAAGCTTCCCTGACCCATGGCCCAGGGGAGGAGGTTTGTGTACGAGGCTGAAGCACTGTGGGAGGATAGCTACTATGCTGCTGACAGTAATAAGTCGCCACATCTTCAGCCTGGAGGTTGCTGATGGTGAGGGTGAAATCTGTCCCAGACCCACTGCCACTGAATCGGTCGGGGACTCCAGATACCCGGGTGGATCCACTGTGGATGAGTAGCTTAGGACGCTGCCCAGCTTTCTGTTGGTACCAGGCTACCCACTTGCTAACACTCTGACTGGCCCTGCAGTTTATGGTGACGCGCTGACCCAGAGACACAGCCAGGGAGCCTGGAGACTGCGTCATCGTGATCGCCCCGCAGGCACCTGCAAGCAGAAGCGGATAATGATGAGACACATGCAATTTATCGCAGAAGCCCTGAAATATGTGGTTTGAAAGTGGTATACTAAAATTATACTACTCCAAAAGGAATGTGGCAAGTGTGAAATTTCTCACCTGAGACCCACAGCAACAAGGATATGAGGACCTGCGGCTGTGACACCATCTTGCTGTCCCTGCCTGCCCGACGCAGCTTAGCTTACATGGCAAAGGCCCCTTTTATCCAACCTGAGCAGCTGGTCTGGGTTTGGAGGGATCTATGCAAAGCAACTGGTGAGGAGAGACACAAAGTACATCAACAGTTGGTTATGAAAGTATTGAATGCAAATTTCAATAGCCAAAAATATCACTAAAACTATAGCTGTAGGCCTAGAAACACAGAAGTCAGCTCAGAAACTCTTAGAACAAGTTAGAAGTTCTAAAAGACAAAACGCTACAAGATCTAATCAGGTGCTTCTATTTGAAATTCAAGAGTATTGTTAAATGGGTTGGGTTTCTAGAAATGATTAGCTAGGCTCTTCATATCAATAATCCTGGTAAAATATAAAATATGCTGGGAAACAGCAAACAATAGGAGGAAGGGAAGGTGGGAGTAGGAAGGTGGGAGTAGGAAGGGAATGGAAGGCAGGGGAAGAAAATGGAGAACTTTGGACCAAAGTTTTTATAAAATCTCTGACCAAAGATATTGGGACTCTAAAGCCATTTTATCCTGCAGATCTGTAAGGAGCTGAAAGCCCTTTAGCTCGTTTGAGGGGCTGTGCAAGAGCCAGAGAGACAGTACACAGGCTCAGAACTTACGTAGGGAGAAAAGTGGGACCCTAATTTGAGCCAAGGGAAGTCTGAATCCTGAATTTTAGTTATTCTATTTTCAGTTCAATATTTCCATTTTGTGTTGAATTAGCCAATTAATTAACTCTAGGTTCTTTCAAGAAAATTTAGTTCCAGGGCACCTGGCAGGCTCAGTCAGTTGAGCATCTGACTTGGCTCAGATCATGATCCCACAGTTCAATGATTTCAAGTCCCCTATCTCGTCTATAGACCCACATTGGGCTCGCTGCTGTCAGCACTGAGCCTGCTTTGGATCCGCTGTCTTCTTCTCTCTGCCCCTATCATGTTCATATTCTCTGTCTCTATCTCTCAAGAATTAATTTTTAAAAAAAGAAAGGAAGAAAGAAAGAAAAGAAGAATAGAAAAAAGGAAAAGAAAATTCATTTCCAACCAAAGGTTTGAGAAGTCCGCTCATGGTTGCCTGCTCCTAGTCCTGTCATTTTCTCTCCAGCAGAGGAAAGAGAGGAGGTGGGGGGCGTGCAATTCCCTTAAGAAACTGAGCCTGGGTCACCATAAGGAGGGAAGGGGTTTTTGTGGTTACGGGTCTACTGCATGTGCAGCTACGGAAACTCTTCCAGTCTTTTCTCTGAGTGCGGCAAATGCCTGATGCTTACTCGGTCAGGGGGCACATCGGACGTTTTTTTGGGTGTCCATGAGGCTCTGCGCCGCTTCTTAGCCTGAGATATTTCCTAAGACGCAGCTATGCTCTGTATCAAGTGGACCTTAGCTGGGGATCCATACCTCACCCTCACAAAGAATCAAATCTCCCATGACTCAGACCCCCAGTTTGCCCCTAGTGATAGTGAATTTTACATGTCACCTTAACTAGGCTATGGCGCCCAGTTCTGTGGTCCAGAGCCAGTTTATATGTGGAATGGGACCTCATCCAAGCAGTTGAAGGCTTTAAGAAGCAAGACTGAGGTTTCCCAAAGAGGAAGCGATTCTTCCTTAAGATGCAACAGTAGAAACTCCGCCTGAGTTTCCAGCCCACCGATTCCCCACTCAAGGCTGCAGTATCAACCCTGACCTGAATTTCCAGCCTGCCAGCCTGCTCTACAGATTCTGGACTCGCCAACCCCACACCCTTCAATTCTCAGAATCTCTCTCTCCACGGATATCTCACTGGTTCTGTGTCGCTGGAGGATCCTGACGGATGACACTCTTCACATCCCTCAGGTGCCACCACTTCTGCCTGTGAGAATGCCAGGCATGGCACTCGGTTCTGCCTCCCCACTATCCTTTCCTTAGAACATTCGTATTACTTCTCTTACTTTTCAGAGCTCATGGGGGTAGGACTCAACTGCTGGGCTGCATACATGGGAAATCTAGGCAAGACAGTGTGGGACATGTCTGTACTCTCCAAGTCTCTCCCCTTGGGGAAAAATTTTAAGGGAAAATCCAATTATATGTCCTTTCTTTTTAGTTTATTTATTTATTTTGAGAGAGAGCATAAGCTGGGGAGGGGCAGAGAGAGAGGGAATACCAAGCAGCCTCCACACTGTCAGGGTAAAGCCCGATGTAGGACCAAACCAGCAACCCTGCAGTCATGACCTGAGCCTAAGTCAGATGCTTAACCTACTGAGCCCCCCAGGTGCCCCTGATGTTCTGGAATTACAAGCCTCCTGACTGCCTCTCACACTCGCTGACCACGCTTCCTGGCAGAATCAACAAAATGTGTATCTCTAGGATTCTGAGTACCTACCCTACAGCTTTCTGCGGAAACATTTCTTCAGTTTTTTTCAATTTTTTTTAAACCTTCAGAGAAATATGGCATTGTCTCACGATTGGTCTATTTTCACTTTACTGGGAAATATTCTCATTACAAATTTGATCCTTCTGAAAATCCCTCCCGCCCTTGCTTGAGACACACCACCAAAGAAAGGGCACAGCACCAAAGTCCTACAGGCACAGAGCAAACAGTCCCCGCTGGCATGTCTTTATCCAAAGTAGATCCAGTCTTTACTTCTAGTTCTCATATTTTTTATCATCCATGTTTTGTATAAATTTTGATTTTTAAATTGGCATTAAATATAATTTTATCTGAATTACTGAGATGGTTTATATATATCGATAAACATATATCTCCATATATAGCTCCTTAAGCTTTGTGCCTGGGGAAGGACCTCACCAGCCTCACTCTGGTCCTGATTCTGCATAAAGGACTTTTAATACTTCAGACTTACACATCTTCACTGTGGAGACAAAAGTAGCCCCGCGATATCTAGAGATGCACAGGTTGGTGGCACCAGGCTCAGTAGCAAGGAGGCACTGGGTCCTCCTGAGGGGAGAAAGGACTCAACATAAAGATCAGAAAGGAGGCCTGGGGAGGGAGCAAAGGAGAGGGGGCGTGGGAAGAACCGCAGTCAGACAGTAGCCAGGGCTCAGGTCACAGCACGCTGGAATGACCCAGAGGGTTCATGAAAAATCCCGGTGGCCAGTAACCACCCAGACCAGTTTCATTAGAACCTCCAGGCGTGGAATCCAGGCATCAGTCGTTTTTAACGTTCCCCAGGGGATTCCAATCACAGTGGCCAAAACTGAGAACCACGGGTGTAGGCCTAGGAGGATGTGACAAGGAGTTTGTAACTGCAATGCGAAATGTTTGAACAATTGTAAACAGGGAAATCATTACATCTAGTTTCTTTCTTTTTTAAAGATTACACTGGTTACAAAAGAGAATCATCCAAAAGACCTGCTGCTCATCCACTACCGTCCTGTACATTTACTTCCTCAGTAAGCGAGTTGACCACTGAACATCAATATATACTAAGAAGTAGAGCTGGAGGTAGAAAGACAGAAAGGGGACCGGTGGACCAAATGTTTCTACAGGGGTAATAAATTTACAGGGGGGTTTATTTTACTGCCCTACCTAAATTCTCTGTAAGACTTATAAATCACTTATTTAAAATTTTTTTGACTGCTCTATACCTGCCCTTTTTTTCTCTTCTAACATTTCCATGACTTTTTGTCTAAAAACAGTAAAATCAGACTGGCTGGTAATATCCTGTTGTTACCTAGAAACCTCAATCATCCCATTCGATATATATAGGTTTGTGCGCTTATGCAACACTGCCGTCTACTGGCAGCACCTTACTACTGCGCCCTGACTTGTGTGTGGTGAGTCACACTAGACAATGTGACATTATGTCTCTTCATTTTCGTTTTTAATGTTTATACCAATGGCCAATGATAAACAGAGATAGATCATATACATGCCTACATATGTGCTCGTGTGCACACACAACACACACACACACAATCGCACACATACTGGAGTATTGCAGGTCCGAGAGAGACACACACACAGAATCCAAAGCAGGCGAGTCATAGACACAGGTTACACCCAGATATTAGAATAGTTGTCCCAGTTTTGCTATTCGCACACACAGAATCTGTTTTTGAACTCATGGACTCATGGTGTTGCTGCCCAACAAACCAGTACGAGACTTAGCTTCTCACACAGAACTACCAGGCTCCCAAAACTTCTGACACACACTGGTTATGTACTCCATATAGAAAAGGATTTGCTAAGCATCAAAAAGAAAACAATAATAAACAAAATGATATATTACAAAATGAAACATTGTCTAATCCACTTGGAAATAGCTTTCCTCAAGAAATCTCTGATTTGGGGTGCTCTGTGTTTGTGTGTGGATCATATCTCATATGTACCATGTGGTATGTCTGTAGATCTACATATGTATCTATTTATTTATCTGTCTCTCTATCTATCTATCTACCAAGTAAATAGGGAAAGAGAGAAGAATGACAGATTACACACCACGGTGTAACAAATGGTTACCACAAACTGCACACTCACGGCCTGAAACACGAAATTCTCCTTTCCTATTCTCCCCAGCAGGGCTACTAGTGCTCTACCTGGGAGTGATTCTTTTCTTCCCTGCCTTTTACTTTCATCTTCTCGAAAGGGCTCAGAGTAAGATTAATTCATTATTTGACCATTTTTCAATTGTCTAAACCATTAACCTGGAAACAGCAGATACCACAGGCTCTAGAACTCCCTTCTTGTTCATCCTGTGGAGTGGAGACACTCTGCCGATCAGCTGGAGTGGGGCGGCTCTGTTTCGTCCTGGACAGTAGCTGAGAGGATCCCAGCAGGACGGCCATTCATCTGCCAAAAACAGACTCAGGACACCCAAGCCCACATCTTCAGGGTCTCTGGAGCTTTCTCAGAAGGACGGGGCTATGACCACTGTGTCTTCCCAGACACTTAGGTCCTTCTTCCCACTCAGCAGTAAGGAATTTGTCTCTGTTGGTTTCCCTCCAAGCACAGAAGACATTTGAAGGGACTTTGCTCACAGGAGAGGTGTGGGTTACCCTGCCTTTGGCTCTTTCCACTCTGCCACACCCACCAGGGGATTTGCATGCTGTCCCCTGGGGAGGACCTGCCCTCTGACATAAAGCTCAGCTCTGTCTTTCTCTTCACCTGTCAGGACTCATCAGTTCTGCTTCTCACAATGAGGTTCCCTGCTCAGCTTCTGGGGCTGCTGGTGCTCTGGATCCCAGGTGAGGGCGGAGGGGGGTGAGAGAGGAGCATGGGGTGTGGGGGGAGAGATCTTGGGGCGCTCCTGCTCCCAATGTGTACTCTGTGTACCCACCCATGGGACTGTCCTCCAGAAGGGGAAAATCCAGAAGAAACTGAAAGGAACAAGGAACACTGCTTTAGTGAGAAGCTAGACAGGAAAGTGGTCACTTGGTGCCTGAAATTCTTGGGTTGTCCTTAATATTGTGTATATTTAGAGTATGAATCATATCACAAAAATGATTTACCCTGAAACACAAATAACTTACGATTATAAAAATGGCTCATAATATTTCTGCATGACCTTCACTTCTCTCTCATTATTTCAGGATCCAGTGGGGATGTCGTGCTGACACAGACCCCACTGTCCCTGCCCGTCACCCTGGGACAGCCGGCCTCCATCTCCTGCAGGGCCAGTCAGAGCCTCCTCTACAATGATGGATACACCTATTTAATATTGGTACCTGCAATAGCCAGGCCAGTCTCCATGGCTTCTCATCTATCTAATTTCCAACCGGGCCTCAGGAGTCCCAGACAGGTTCAGTGGCAGTGGGTCAAGGACAGTTTTCACCCTGACAGTCAGCAGGGTGGAGGCTGAGGGTGTCGGAGTTTATTACTGCATGCAGGCTACCCAGGAGCCTCCCACAGTGGTTCAGTCCCGAACACAAACCTCTCTGTCTGGCGCGTCACCACCCTCCACACGTGTTGCCTGAGTGGGGAGCAGACATAGCAGAGTCTCAGTGGCCCCGAGAGGCCGATGCTGGAGACGTCAGGGCATCACGTGCAGCTGAGGGCTCTGGACCATGTCTCGGCCCCTCAGCTGCACCTGCCCAGCTCGCCATGTCCCGCACGGGGACGGAGGTGATGGACGTGCCCTCTGAACAGTACGAGGGAAGGGAGAGCGGACCTGCACCCCATCCACACCCTCCCCGCCTGTGTGCATGAGTCAGGGACAGTGAGTCAGCTGAAGAGTCAGCAAATGGAGACATGTGTGACAACACAACTTGGATACATTTTGGGGCTAACAAATTTTGCTATATTTTGTATTGTTAACATGATACAATAATATTTGGTATTGTCAAGATTATTATTTTTATTTTCCCACTTTCTGAACTTCTACTTTATATGTTACACTAACCCCTCTTTTTCTATGTTCTCTAGACACCATTCCATACACACTATTCCCACAGCAAACATGGCTGAGAATGATTACTAAAAGCGTTTGGTGTTTCTGCACCAAAATAGACTTTTGTAAACTCATAGCACTTAAGTGCCCCTAATCCTGTAAACGAGATGTGGTCTGTGTACACATTGGGAGTTTACTAAGCAACAAAGAAGAACGGAATCTTGCCATCCTGGACAACATGGACAGACCGTGAGGGTTTGATGGGATGTGAAATAAGTCAGACAGAGAATGACAAACGCCATGTGATTTCATTTATATGTGAAATCCGAAAAACAAAACTCACACACCAACCAAACAAAAGCAGAACTGACCCATGAATACAGAGAACAATCTGGTGGTTGCCACAGGGGAAGGAGATGGAGGGAGTGGGGGGAGGGCTAAAGGGCCGAATGGGAGTGGAAGGTACAGGCTTCTAACCGCGGAATGACTCAGTTGCACAGGGAACATAGTACTGACACTGTAAGAGCGGAGTAGGGACACAGACGGCAGCTGCAGTCATGGCGGGCCTGGCCCTGCATACAGACTGTCACATCGCTGTGTTGAGCACCGGAAACCACTGTAACGTTGAGTATCTACTCAGCTGCAGTAAACAACAACTACACACACACACGCATATGCGCACACACAAAACAACCCAATCCTAGAAGGTTTTACTTGTCTCTATTCCCTTTTTCCAAGAGAAAAACGGAGTTCTAGGAATTTCAAAATGGGTTCTGAGCATTCAGACTAACCTGAAAGAGGCAGAGCGCAGAATGCACATCATGTAGCAGAGGAAGGATGCAGAATGATATGGATTTTTTTCCAAAAGGTAACATGTTAAGGCCATTTAGCCTAAATATTACTTGTGAAATGACACATTTGGGACTCTAATGCCAACCAAGGTTTCATGGAACAGAGAAATACATTAATTTAATAGCACATGTTCTTATCTGAAAGTGAATCTGAATTGTATAATCTGTTGAAAATGCATAGAAATCCGGACACGGGGTGGCACATTCGGTTAAGTGTCCAACTCTTGGTTGGAACTCAGGTCATGACCTCAAGGTTCGTGAGATCAAGCCCTGCATCAGGCTCTGTGCTGACAGTGGGGAGCCTGCTTGGGATTCTCTCTCTCTCTCTCTCCCCCTCTCCCCAAAAAAAAACTAAAAAAAAAGTAAAAAGTACATTTCAATACTGTCACATTTGATGGAAAAGAGTACAATTTAATATGAAGCTTTGAACTAAACAATTATTAGAAAATTTTGAAATTATTTTCTTTGTAATCGAAGAGAGTGATCAAATGTGTTCAATGGGTGTTTTGAATTTTAAGCAAATATGAAGCTACTTTCAGTTTCATGTATTTTGTATTACTATGTTGCAGGAAATGTCTGACAAAACACTAAAATATTATTGTATACATTTATATGTAAAAAAATTTTAATTTTTAAATATTTATTTATTTTTGAGAGAGAGAGAGAAGGAGAGACCGAGCATGAGTGTCCCTCCCTGCTCGTTCTCTCTCTCTCAAGGTAAATACAAACTTTAAAAAATTTGTCTTTAAATTCCCTTTTACACAAAACTGATTTGTGTGAAAAGTTAAACAGTTTTAAAAAACTGTTCTAGAAGCACCGCCAGGTCTAGATATATTAAAATTATATTTCAAAATGATTCATCAGAAATGCATCATGTTGTTGTAAACTGTGAAATATTCCTCAAAGTTCAAGTAACAGTTGCAACAGCAAAAAATAATCCCCATCAGAAATAAAAATGGTCAAAAGACATTGGTGGCCATGTATTTGCTAAAAACTGATGTCATTTTCAATTATATATGGAACTTGAATTTGCTAGAAGTACAAATTTTGATGCCATGATAACTGAAATTGCAGAAAAGCAATTCGGAAAAAACCTTATAACCAGTCAAAAGGTCACATTAATCAAGTATGATCATCTATTATACATATTGATTGCATGTATAAAATTATACCACACAAATATTATTTTTGCAAGTTTATCTGTTTGAAACTTACTGCAGTGTCATTGCAACATCTGCAAGGTTATTCTCGGTATTCTCCTGAAGTTACAGCACACAAATATTATTTTTGCTAGTACTTATTTGTGTTTGTTTGCTGCAGCCCTGTGGGTCCTAGACCACAAGCCTGGAGGGCCACCGGATCCTCGAGATCAAGGGGTACATTGCCAGGATGACAGCCATAAAAGCTGGCACCCCAGACAAGTGCTCAGGCTCTTGCCAGGCAGACCCCGGGGATCTGGAGCTGAGCAAAGACAGAGAAAGGGAAGACAGCGCACACCCAGGTCTCCCTGATTTCCAGGGAAGAACGTAGTCAGCCCCCTAGATGTGCTCTGTATTAGAAGCTTAACCTTCCGGCAGCAACTTTTAAGATAGGAAAATAGCCTGCTTTGAGGGTAAAGTTGGCAGGTGGGCATTTCTGTCTGCGCCCTCTGCGCTGAGCCCTGAGATGTCTTTGGTCACTGTTGTCTTGTGGGTCTCCTGCAAGTTCTGCTGGCTTCCAGATCACAGAGGGTTTTTGGGGAAGGAAAGGGAGTTCCTCAGGTAGAAGTCTTACAAATTGGGGCACTAGATGCTGGATCCAAGCCTTTCAGTCTTTAGGGAAAAGCAAGTTTCCTCCCAATTGTATATTATTGTATTGAGGGTGGAGTTTATGGCAAGAGTGTTCGCTTTGTGCACCTGTTTCAATCCATGTATTTCCTCCTTAATCCCATGTGTAGGAGACCCTCAGCTCATTCCTGGGTTTCTTGCAGTGGGAGTTGTCCCGTGTGTAGTTGTAGATTTGGGGTGTCCATGGGAGAAGGTGAGTTCAGGAGCCTCCCACACCACTATCTTGGACCAGAACTTCTTTTTCTTTGCATTCTTAAGGTTGGAGTTTGGATCCTTGATATTAAATGATAAAAGATATTTGAGCATACACAACGCACAGTGTTACACTATTTCAGCTGTACAACATGGTGTCTCAGCAAGTGTATACATTATGATGTGCTCACAGCAGACACCATACAATGCTAGGACAATATCGGTGACTATATTCTGTATGCTGTAAAATACTAAACAAACAAGTAAATAGATATTTCCTGTTTCTGAATATAGGAATTTAATGCTATTAATTTCCTTCTAAGCATTGCTTAACAACATCTCACAAATTTTTATACGCTGTGCTTTTCTCATCATTTAATCATATTTAGTGTTACCTCACTATCTCATGTTCACTTACCATGATTACAATTTATCATTTTATATATAAGTTCTATTGAAGGGTATTGCTTCACATTTGAGGATTTTCTGAATAATTTATTGTAACTGCTTCTAACTTAATCATTTTGTTGTCAAACCATTTCTGTCTGGTTTAGACACTCAAGTTACTTACACTTGTTTTCCAGCCCAGCGAATGGTTCATCTTGGTGAATGTTCCATGTATTCTACACCAGGATACCCCTTTGTCCGCCTGTTCTTTCAGGTTGGTTGATAATGTTGCTTATGTCTTCTCTTCCTAATGGTTTTCATCTTGTCCTATCATGAGCTGCAAGAAGTGTGTTCGAAATGTGACTGCTTTCATGGAAATTGGCAAGTACTGCAAACAGAATTTTATGTTTCTGGAGAGCTGCTTGTCTGGCACTCGCGAGCACAGGAATGGTGCAAGGGAGGCTACACTTGCTTTGTCATCGTTCTTTGTTTTCTGTTTCTACCACTGCTCCCTGTTGGTGGTGGTCCTAGGTCCTGCGACGATCACACATAGTGACTCAAAACGATGCGTAGAGCTGTCGAAATCACATGCTTTCTGGCAGCCTTCCCTTACATTCAGGCACCGCATGCCGAGAAAAGGGAAAATTGCTGAGAGGGGACACTTGTATTCAGGCCTTGGGCCTAGAAAAGAGGCCAGGGACAACCAGGCCTTAATTAGACCAAGCCTGGTCCATAGTCCAGGATGTTACCCCACTGCTGTCAATGAGCTTTTTCATCTCGGGAGAGGAAGTGGGAAGAGTATACCAGGCACAGGATTATAAGGAATTTGTCTGGGTGACTCAGTGGGGTAAGGGCCCAACTCTTGGTTTCTACGCAGGTCATGACTTCACGGTTCATGAGTTCGAGCCCCGTATATGGCTCTGCACTGTTAGTGCTTGGGGATCCTTTCTTTCTCATGCTCTTTCTATCCCTCCCCCACTCACTCTCTCTCTCAAAATAAATAAAGAACATCTCCAAAGCATTGTAAGTTTTAGCAGCATGGTGATGATCGCGGAGTTCAGTGAGCCCAGATGATTTGTTCATGTGATGGAACACAATAGTGACTTACAGAAATGAAACAGATTCAATCATACTGACACATGATAGAAAGATATTTGATAAACTTTTATGTATATGTCTATTTTTAATTAAGCAATGCCTTAGTATACTTGGAATAGAGAGAGTTAGAATTCATATACCTTTTCAAATGGACTCGTTTATGAAAATAAAGAGAAAATGCTCTTGATGGTAACACTGAACTGTATCAGGCAGAAAAGAAGACATAGTTATCACAGAGATGATTATGCAAGGAGAGAAATTTAAGAAGAAAACCAAGAAAAAAGTAATACACAGATGGAGAAAAAGGTAATATATGACATCAATTAATGTCCTAAGTAAAGAAGGAGAGCGTCCATGGAAACAGGTGCTCGGAAGCGGGGAGCCTTCTCCACTGCCCAGTGCTGCAGAGGAGCGTGGGCTTGCTCCAAACACATCAGCCCTTTCCCTCCCTCTTCCCCCCCCCACCCCACATAGCTCATACTATCTATTCTAGGTAATGTATTGAACTAGAACCAATATTTCACACCCATCTCTAGAAGACGGTTTTAATACATTCATATCAAAGCTTAAATCTTAGTTAGACACCTGACTTTTCTTCTCATTCTTAGAAGGAGTATCCTCAAAAATGGGTGATGGGCATTGCAGTGGGGACTTGTTGGGATGAGCACTGGGTGTTGGATGTAAGCGATGAATCCCGAGAATGTACTCGCAAGACCAAGAGCACACTGTATATACACTGGAGGTTAGCCAACCTGATGATAAATTATATATTTTTTTAAAAACTGCATCCTCTATTCCAATTACAAACTCTTAAACCTTGTAGACATATAAGGATCAGAAAAATCAGAGATGCTTTCTTCTTACAAACATGGGGGGAAGCTCCTCGGGGACTGGACGTGAACCCGGAGTCCAGTGAGAAGCCCCAGGAGACACTGTGCCCTACAGGTGCCCTGGTTTGGCAGCTGCGGCCAGATCCGCCCAACCCCTCACTCATTTGCATGTTTTCCCTAGAGAATCCATATTCCTGCTCTTCAGAAGTCCCATAAAGAGGCTGTTCAGTGATTCGGGGCAAAAAACAGCCTCAGGCAGGCCCTGCATTCAACATGAGTGTCCTGACCCAGCTCCTCTGCCTTCTGGGGTCCTGCCTCCCAGGTGAGGAGAGCAGTTCAGGGGACATCTCTGAGATGGAGGCAGTTCTCTCCGCCTGACTGTGGGGTCTCCCTAGGGCTCCGACCCAGGATTGCCCCTCCCCTCAGAGACCCAGCTGCCCTCAGGTTAGGGGACCAGGACAGCCAGAACCTCCTGGGAGGATATGGAGTGGGATCTAGTAAACCATGGTGACTTTGTGTTCTTTCCTTCCCAGCTGCCAGTGGCACCGCTGAGCTGACTCAGTCTCCCGCCCATCTCACTGTGTCCCTGAGAGACAGCGTGTCCATCACCGGCAGGGCCAGCGAGAGCATTAGTGATGACTTAAGCTGGTATCAGCAGAAACCAGGCCAGCCTCCCAAGCTTATCATCTATGATGCTGATGACCTAGAGGCTGGTGCCCCAGACCGGTTCTCTGCGATTCAGTCTGACACAGAATTCATCCTCACAATCAGCACAGTTGAGACCTATGATGCCGCCAGTTACTACTGCCAGCAAGGTTATGTACTTCCTCCTACGGTGATGCAGCCCCGAGCATAAACCGTCCCCCGGGGCTGCTAGTGTGGCGACAACTGTCAGGGGTTCCAGCAGCCACACTGTGCCCTGCCCTCTGATCATCGGGACAGGGTGTGCTCTGGGGAAGGGCTTGCAGGGCTCAAGGACGAGGGCCTGCAAGGGACTGTGTCCTTCCAAACCTTCCTTTCTTGACAATCCCAAACCCTCAAACCTTCAATTAATCTAATATTGGGATCTCTAGGTGAAACCTCTAAAGGAATTTGTCCACAGATGGTCTTTGAATCCCATCTGTGACATACACTCTGAGAACTTGGCAAAAAAAAAAAAAAAAAAAAAAAAAAAAAAAAAAAAAAAAAAAAAAAAAAAAAAAAAAAGAGCCTATATCCAAGAAAGTACTACTCCTGCTGCTACTCCTAATAATAACAAACAGCTACAACAACGGTCTGTTGCCGTTTGCTGAACGCTTGAAGACCTGCTGTGTGTTCAGTGGCGCACTAAGGCCTTAGCGTCTAGAGTAATCAGTGGCACAAAAATCCCCTAGAGATGAGAAATCAGAGCACAATGCTCCCGGTGGAGCCTGGAATGACTGACACAACAAACTTAACAGATGCACTGAGATCATCGCAGCGTAGTGCCATAGTGCCAGAGTCCAGCCCCAGCAGGTCCGGGGGTCCCTCAACAGATGGACGGTGTTGCCACGAGAGGGGGATGAGAGAGCCACAAGTTTCTTTCTTGATCTCCAGGGAGCCATCTCTGCTCCGTCTGCTTTGGTGTCTTTTTTTATTGATCAAGCAATAACATGACATCAGAAAATAGGAATTGTTTACAGTGACTAATTTTTAGAGGTAAGGTACATTAATCATCAAAAGTGTACAGAAACAAGTTTTACAGAAGTGTTCTTTAGAACCATCCCATTGATTCTTGGCGCCAGTCTGCTAGATTAAGAAAACAGCAAAGCTATCTTGTTTTGTACGTGTTGTTTATTGGCTAATATTGATGACTTTGTTTTTTAATTAACAAGTTACAACCAAATCATGTAATGTACTTACAGTGAAGTTGAGTAAATTTTATAACCAAGAATATAACAGGACATTTTTACTAGAAAATAGGATAAACATACATATTAATAAATTAGTAAAGCTAAGATTAAAATATAGGTTAAGTTGTCTAGAGATAGGCTAAGAGTTATTGAGATCGGCTTATAAACTACAAGAGAAAAACTAAGAGAGAAAAAAATGTATAATACCAAGTTGCTCAAGAAGGCCCTTTTTTTGATGTAAGCACAGTGGGGGCCCTATGTGTGTTGGCCTTGGACCTGGGTTTCCCACATCCTTATCCTTCTCATAACTGTAGTCAGTATAAGGGAGGAGATTTGTCGATGTAGACTTTGGGAGGGGATCATGTTCTGACCTTGTCTTCTACTTCTAATCTCGAAGTTAAGCTCCAATTTTCTTTGGGTCACTCAAATGAACTATGTTTCGCAACTTGTACTTAATTCTTATTTCTAACTTAAGCTCCTTTTCTCTGGGCCAGACTCAAATGCAATGTTTGTGTTTTAACCCCTTCAGGTCGATGTTTTGGGTCTGCAAGGCTCATTGGAAGAGCCTTTCGCCAAACATTTACAGTGATTTGATCCAAATTCTCTTCTGCAAGGACAGGAAAATGTTTTTCTTATGGGGTAGCTGTGTGGGGAATACCAATCTGATTTGGAACGCTGTAAGGCCTAATGAATGAGAACAGGCTTAATTTCACATGAGCAGTGGTAGTAGAAGGAGATACCAGATTCGCCTCTCATGCCAGGAGCTGTACAAAGGTCCGCCATTTCCTCACTGTGACTGTGTCATCCAGCAAGGCAGAGCGGCTCCCAGCAGTGTAGGCCCACGTCACTGATGACCCTTGTAGTCAAAGTCATGGATGACTCGCTGAGTAACCAGAAAACAAAAGGGAACTGGGAAACTGAAAACCTAACCAAACGCTTTAATTTCAGCCACCCAGAGCCCAGAGACACCAAAAGCTTCGTGGCCAACATCTCTCCGTGTGCTCCCCTCTCACCTGGGACACAGGACTACAGGATCCATAGCAGGGGAGCCCTGGACCCCGTCTCTGATGGCTGGACTAGAGGCTGCTCTAGTGACTGCGAGTGAAGAAAGAAGACAAAAGGGATAAGGAAATAAACGAGAAAAATTCCAGAGTCAAGGAGGCACAGGGAAGAGAGAATTCATCCATCAGGTTGTAAAATTCACCAGACCCTGCGCCAAAGGCTAGGGACGAACCTTAGTGCCTCAATTATGCCATTTTTCTGTGCAAACCATGCCACTTCTTATGACACAAAAACTCTTGACAGCTTCTCCAAGACATCTTTATGGTATCTGTGTCACTAATCTCCCACTAAAGGGGATCCAGAAGAAGCCATCCACCTTATTTCGCCTGGGCCTTAAACAGCCCTGTAAGGAGTAGTTGGGATAGGTGGCTTCTCGAGCAGACACTGAACATGCGTGTTCAGGGCTGAGCAGGGAGGAAGCAGCAGGTGCAGTGAAGCTTCCCTGACCCATGGCCCTGGGGAGGAGGTTTGTGTACGAGGCTGAAGCACTGTGGGAGGAGAGCTATCATACTGCTGACAGTAATAAGTCGCCACATCTTCAGCCTGGAGGTTGCTGATGGTGAGGGTGAAATCTGTCCCAGACCCACTGCCACTGAATCGGTCGGGGACTCCAGAATCCCGGTTGGATGCATCGTAGATGAGCCGCTTAGGACGCTGCCCAGCTTTCTGTTGGTACCAGGCTACCCACTTGCTAACACTCTGACTGGCCTTGCAGTTTATGGTGACGCGCTGACCCAGAGACACAGCCAGGGAGCCTGGAGACTGCGTCATCGTGATCGCCCCGCAGACACCTGCAAGCAGAGCAGGTAATGATGAGATACATGCAATTTATCACAGAAGCCCTGAAATATGTTGTTTGAAAAGCGGTGCACCTGTCAGCGCATAATTGGATCTAGTTTGGAAATACTCAGTATTTCTCATTATATCATAAAAATTTTTTTAACTCAAAAATGATACTACTTGAAAAGATTATGGCAAATCTGAAATTTCTCACCTGAGACCCACAGCATCAAGGATATGAGGACCTGCGGCTGTGACACCATCTTGCTGTCCCTGCCTGCCCAACGCAGCTTAGCTTACATGGCAAAGGCCCCTTTTATCCAACCTGAGCAGCTGGTCTGGGCCTGGAGGGGTCTATGCAAAGCAACTGGTGAGGAAAGAAGCAAACTGCATCAGCGGTGGGTTATGAAAGTATCAAATGCAAATTTAAAGAGCTAAAGCTACAGCTGTAGGACTAGAAACACTGAAGTCAGCTCAGAAACTCTTAGAACAACTTAGAAGTTTTAAAATGACAAAGTGCTACAAGATCTAATCACGAGCTTCTATTTGAAATTCAAGAATATTGTTACATGTGTTGAGTTTCTAGAAATGCTGAACTAGGCTCTTCATATCAATAATTCTGGTAAAATTATAAATGTTGCTAGGAAACAATAAACAATGGAAAAAAGGGAATGAGAGAGGAAGGGACACAGAAAGGAAGGGAGGAAGGGAGGGAAGGTGGGGGAAAGGAATGGAAGGCATGAGAAGAAAATGGAGAACTTTGGGTCAAGTTTTTATAAAATCTCTGATCAAAGATACTGGGACTCTAAAGTAATTTGTATCCTACAGATCTTTAAGGAGCTGAAAGCCCTTGAGCTCGTTTGAGGGGCTGTGCAAAGGGCCAGAGAGATGGGACACAGGCTCAGGACTTACACATGTAGGGAGAAAAGTGGAACCCTAATTTGAGGTATGGGAAGTCTGAATCCCTGAATTTTAGTTATTCTATTTTCAGTTTAATATTTCCATTTTGTGTTACATTAGCCAATTAATTAAGCCTAGGATCTTTCAAGAAAGTTTAGTTCCAGGTTGCCTGGGTGGCTCAGTCAGTTGAGCATCTGACTTGGCTCAGATCATGATCCCACAGTTCATTGGGTTCAAGCCCTGTATCTGTCTCCAACCCCACATTGGGCTTCCTGCTGTCAGCACTGAGCCTGCTTTGGATCCGCTGTCTTCTTCTCTCTGCCCCTATCATGTTCACATTCTCTGTCTCTATCTCTCAAGAGTTAATTAAAAAAAAAAAAAGGAAAGAAAAGAATAAAGGTAAAGAAAATTTAACCATGAAATGAAAACCATCCATCCAATGGTTTGAGAAGTCCGCTCAGGGTTGCCTGCTCCCACTCCTGTCATTTTCTCTCCAGCAGAGGAAAGAGAGGGGGTGGGGGGTGTCCAATCCCCTTAAGAAACTGAGTGTGCATCACCATAAGGAGGGAAGAGGTTTTGTGGCTACGGGTCTACTGCATGTCCAATGAATGAATGAAACTCTTCCAGTCTTGTCTCTGAGTGCGGTGAATGCCGGACACTTACTCTGTCAGGGCGCACATCAGATGTTCTATGGGTGTCCATGAGGCTCTGCACCACGTCTTAGCCTGAAAAATTTACTAAGACCCAGCTATGCTCTGTATCAAGTGGAACTCAGCTGGGGATCCATACCTCACCCTCACAAAGGGTCAAGTCTCCCAGCACTCAGCCCCCCAGTTTGCCCCTAGTGATGGTGAATTTTAGGTGTCACCTTAACTAGGCTATGGTGCCCAGGTGTGTGGTCCAGAGCCAGTTTAGATGTTGTCCTGAAGGTAGGTTTTGGTGTGATTAACATTTAAATGTGTACACCTTGCATAATACAGATTACTCTCCATAATGAGGGAGAAGCCTCATCCAAGCAGTTGAAGGCTTTAAGAAGCAAGACTGAGGTTTCCCAAAGGAGAAGCGATTCTTCCTTAAGATGCAACAGTAGAAACTCGGCCTGATTTTCCAGCCCACAGATTCCCCACTCAGGCTGCACTATCAACCCTGACCTGAATTTCCAGCCTGCCAGCCTGCTCTACAGATTCTGGACTCGCCAGCCCCACACCCTTCAATTCTCAGAATCTCTCTCTCCACGGATATCTCACTGGTTCTGTGTCGCTGGAGGATCCTGACGGATGACACTCTTTACATCCCTCAGGTGCCACCACTTCAGCCTGTAAGAATGGCAGGCATGGCACTCGGTTCTGCCTCCCCACCATCGTTTCCTTAGACCATTCGTATTACTTCTCTTACTTTTCAAAGCTCATGGGGTAGGACTCAACTGCTGGGCTGCATACATGGGAAATCTAGACAAGACAGTGTGGGACATGTCTGTACTCTCCATGTATCTCCCCTTGAGGAAAAAATTGAAGGGAAAATCCAAATGTGTTTTTTTCAGTTTATTTATTTATTTTGGAGAGAGCATAAGCTGGGGAGGGGCAGACAGAGAGGGAAACCAAGCAGGCTCCACACTGTCAGGGTAGAGCCCGATGGGGGGATCAAACCCAGGAACCCTGCGATCATGACCTGAGCCTAAGTCAGATGCTTAACCTACTGAGCTCCCCAGGTGCCCCTGATGATCTGGAATTACAAGCCTCCTGACTGCCTCTCACACTCGCTAACCACGCCTTGTGGCAGAATAAAAAAAATGGGTATCTCCAGGATTCTGAGGGCTTACCCTACAGCTTTCTGAGGGAAAATTTCTTCAGTTTTTTTCAATTTCTTTTAAACCTTCAGGGAAATATGGCATTGTTTCTAACGATTGGTCTATTTGCACTTTACTGGGAAATATTCTCATCTCAAATTTGATCCTTCTGAAAATCCCTCCCACCCTTGCTTGAGAAACACCACCCAAGAAAGACCACAGCATCAAAGTCTCTCAGGTGTCCTGCAGCCACAAAGCAAACAGTCCCCGGGGCATGTCTTTATCCACAGAATAGATCCAGTCTTTACTTCCAATTTTCATATTTTTTATCATGCATTTTTTGCATAAATTTTGATTTTTAAATTGGCATTAAAATATTATTTTATCTGAATTATGAGATGGGTTATTTATATATATATGTGTATATATATATATACATATATCCATATCCGTTGTATCTCCATATGTATCTCCTTAAGCTTTGTGCCTGGGGAAGGACCTCACCAGTCTCACTCTGGTGCTGATTCTGCATAAAAAACTTTTAATACTTCAGACTTACACATCTTCACTGTGAAGACAAAAGTATCCCCGCAATATCTAGAGATGCACAGGTTTCCAAGTACAACCAGGGACAAAAGATTCTATTTATTAAACTCCCAGCCCTCCAAAGTTCGAGATTCCTGATAGGAAAGAGGACCCCAGGGGCCAGGATCCTAACAGAGATGGAATCTGGGGTTGGCATGGAAGGGTTGGTGGCATCTGGCTCAGTAGTGAGGAGGCACTGGGTCCTCCTGAGGGGAGAAAGGACTCAACACAAAGATCAGAAAGGAGGCCTGGGGAGGGAGCAAAAGGAGAGGGAGCGTGGTAAAAAAATGCAGTCAGACAGTAGCCAGGGCTCAGGTCACAGCACGCTGGAATGACCCTAAGGATTCATGAAAATTCCCAGTAGCCAGTGACCACCCAGACCAGTTTTATTCCAACCTCCAGGGGTCGAATCCTGGCATCAGTAGTTTTTAACATTCCCCAGGGGATTCCAATCACAGTGGCCAGAAATATAAAACACGGGTGTAGGCCTAGGAGGATGTGACAAGGAGTTTGTAACTGCAATGCGAAATCTTTGAAGAGTTTTAAACAGGGAAATCATTACAGCTAGTTTCTTTCTTTTCCTTTTTTTAAGATTATACTGGTTACAAAAGAGAATCATCCAAAAGACCTGCTGCTCATCCACCTCCTTTCTGTGCATTTGCTTCCCTGGTAAGCGAGGCTGACGACTGAACATCAATATACTAAAAAAATAGAGCTGGGTGTAGAGAGACAGAAAGGGGGCGGTTGGACCAAATGTTTCTACAGGGGTGATAAGTTTATGGGGGGGGGGGGTTATTTTACCGCCCTACCTAAATTCTCTGTAAGACTTGTAAATCACTTGTTAAAAAAATTATTTGACTGCTCTATACC
This sequence comes from Helogale parvula, assembly GCA_004023845.1. NCBI lineage: Eukaryota > Metazoa > Chordata > Mammalia > Carnivora > Herpestidae > Helogale > Helogale parvula. The sequence goes on along the minus strand of PJEM01004182.1, from coordinate 94,315 downwards.
TGCCCCTCTTTTCTCTTCTAACATTTCCATGACTTTTTGTGTAAAAACAATAAAATCTGACCTGGCCTGTAATATCCTGTTGTTACCTGGAAACCTCAATCATCCCATTAGATGTATGTAGGTTTGTTGACTTGTACAGCACTGCCTTCTACTGGCAGAACTTCACAACTGCACCCTGACTAGTGTGTGGTGAGTCGCACCAGGCAATGTGACATGGTTTCTCTTCATTCTCCTTTTTAATGTCTGTAGCAATGGCCAGTGATAAACGAAGATGGATCCTATACATGCCCACATACGTGCCCATGCCCACAGAACACACACACACACACACACATACAGGAGTATTGAGGGTCTGAGAGAGACACACACACAGAATCCAAAGCAGGCGAGTTGTAGACACAGGTTACACCCAGACATTAGAATAGTTTCCCAGTTTTGCTATCCACACACACAGAATCTGTTTTGGAACTCACAGACTCATGGTCGTTTCCGCCTAACATAAACCAGTGCAAGACTCAGCTTCTCACACAGAACTACCAGGACCCCAAAACCTCTGACACACACTGGTTGTGTACTCCATATAAAAAATTTTTCTAAGCATCAAAAAGAAAACAATAATAAACAAAATGATATATTACAAACATTGTCAAATCCACTTAAATATTGCTTTCCTTAAGACATCTCTTTGATTTGGGGTGTTATGTGTTTGTGTGAGTATCCATATCTCATATGTAACATATGGTATGTCTTGTCTGTCTCTCTTTCTATCTATCTATCTATCTATCTATCCATCTATCTACCTAAATATCCTGGGGGAAAGAGAGAAGAATGACAGATTACACACCACGGTGTAACAAATGGTTACCACGAACTGCACACTCACGGCCTGAAACACAAAATTCTCCTTTTCTGTTCTCCTAAGCAGGGCTACTAGCTCTCTACCTGGGAGATATTCTTTTTTCCCCTGCTTTTCACTTTCATCTTCTCTAAAGGTCTCAGGGTAAGTTTAATTCATTACTTGACCATTTTTAAATTTTCTAAACCATTAACCTGGAAACAGCAGATACCAGAGGCTCTAGAACTCTCTCTAGTTCATCCTGTGGTTTGGAGATACTCTGCCGATCAGCCGGAGTGGGGCGGCTCTGTTTCCTCCTGGACAGTAGCTGAGAGGATCCCAGCAGGATGGCCATTCACCTGCCAGAAACGGACTCAGGACACTCAAGTCCACATCTTCAGGGTCTCTGGAACTTTCTCAGAAGGGCGGGGCTGTGAGTACTGTGTCTTCCCTGACACTTAGGTCCTTCTTCCCCTCAGCAGTAAGGAATGTGTCTCTGTTAGTTTCCCTCCAAGCACAGAAGACATTTGAAGGGACATTGCTCACGGGAGAGGTGTGTGTGGCCCTGTCTTTGGCTCTTTCCACTCTACCACACCCACCAGGGGATTTGCATGCTGTCCCCTGGGGAGGACCTGCCCTCTGACATAAAGTTCAGCTCTGTCCTTCTCTTGACCTGTCAGGACTCATCAGTTCTGCTTCTCACAATGAGGTTCCCTGCTCAGCTGCTGGGGCTGCTGGTGCTCTGGATCCCAGGAGAGAGGGGAGGAGGAGTGAGAGAGAGGCATGGGATGTGGGGGGAGAGCTCTGGGGGTGTTCCTGCTGCCCATGTGTATTCTGCCCACCAGTGGGAGTGCCTTCCAGCAAGGGGAATTTTATTTGGGGACCTGGAAAATCCAGAAGAAACTGAAAGGAAGAAGGAACAGTGCTTTAGTGACGAGCTGGACAAGAAAATGGTCACTTTGTGCCTGTAATTCTTGGGCTGTCCTTAAAATTGTATATATTTAGAGTATGAATCATATCACAAAAAAATTTACCCTGAAATATAAATAAAAAGATCATAAAAATGGCTCAAAGTATTTTGCATGACCTTTTTTCTCCCTCATTATTTTAGGATCTAGTGAGGATGTCGCGCTTACGCAGATCCCACTGTCCCTGCCCGTCACGCTTGGACAGCCGGCCTCCATCTCCTGAAGGGCCAGTCAGAGCCTCCTGTACACTGATGGAAACACATATCTAAGCTGGCACCTGCAGAAGCCAGGCCAGTCTCCATGGCGCCTGATCTATCAGGTTTCCATCCGGGACTCCGGGGTCCCAGACTGGTTCAGTGGCAGCAGGTCAGGGACAGATTTCACCCTGATAATCAGCAGGGTGGAGGCTGAGGACCTCGGAGTTTATTACTGCATGCAAGATACACACGAGCCTCCGCGCACAGTGGTTCAGCCCCGAACACAAACCTCTCTGTCTGGCGCGTCACCACCCTCCACACGTGTTGCCTCAGTGGAAAGCAGACACAGCAGAGTCTCAGCGGCCCCGAGAGGCTGTGTCAGGTCATCACGTGCAGCTGAGGGCTCTGGACCATGTCGCGGCCCCTCAGCTGCACCAGCCCAGCGCGGCATGACCCGCACCAGGACGGAGGTGATGGACGTGCCCCTGAGCAGTAGGAGGGAAGGGAGAGCGGACCTGCACCCCATCCACACCCTCCCCGCCTGTGTGCATGGGTCAGGGACAGTGAGTCAGCTGAAGAGTCAGCAAATGGAGACATATGTATGACAACACAACTTGGATACATTTTGGGGCTAAGAAATTTTGCCCTTTTTCAGTATCATAATATTTGGTATCCTGCAGATATTATTTTTTATCTTTGCATGCTCTGCACTTCTCCATTACCAGTTACACTGATCCCTCTTGTACAGTGTTCTCCAGGCAACATTCTATACACACTATTCTCACAGAAAACAGGGCTGAGAACACTTCGTAAAAGCGTTCGAGGACACAAACACATGGTTGTAAATTCATAGCACACATGAGCTTCTGTAAAGAAGATGTGGTCTGTACATCTCATAGGTGTGACTCAGCACAGAAGAGAATGAAATATTGCCAGTTGTGACTGTGCCTCAGCTCAGCCCTCGGCCTCCGATCTAGGCAACGCTCGTGCCGTTGCTCATCATATTCCAAGCTCAAATCCAAGTTTCTCCCTGAACTCTGGACTCATATATCCAGTGGCTACTTGACAGCTGCATGTGGAGATCTAACACACATCTCAAACTGAAAATGTCCAAAACCAAATTCCTGATCATCTTCCCCAAATCCACTCGCCTACAGGCTTCTCTACTGGAACAATGGCAACTCCCCCCTTCTAATACTCAGAGAAAACCTTGGAGTCTCCCTGAGATCACTCTTTCTCTCACGCTCCTTGTCAAAACCACCAGCATATTGTTATCCTCCCCTCCTCCCCTGCCTCTGCCACCGACCGAGCTGTCATCCTCTTTAGCCTGGATGGTAGCAATTGCTTCCCAACTGTTATCTTTCCAGTCTGGCCTCCCAGAGAGATCCTGTTACCAAAGTGTGCCCTGCTCTAATCAAAGCTCTCCCACTTAGTACATCGTTCAAAGTAGAAGCCAAATCCTTAGAGAAGCCGACAAAGTCCTATATCAGGTGGCCTCCCTGTGACTTCTTTGATCTCATTTCCACTACTCTCCCACTGTACACTCCACTTTGGCAACGTTGGCCTCCTACTTCCCCAACGTGCTGCTCACATTCCTGCCTCAGAAATGTGCTGTTTCCTCTACTTAGAACCAACTACAACTCTACAGCCTGGAAGTACTTCTATGCTTCCTTTCCTCACCACATTGAACATGGATTAAGTCACACCTCCTCAGGGCAGCCCTCCGTGACTGGATTGATTCCAAATACAGATTCTCCATTCCTTATCCCTCCCTCTACCCAGGACTTTTGCAATATAACCTTGCAGCTCCTTCTATCAAGAGCTGGGATCTCTTTACCCTCTTCTTAACAGGATCAACTGCATCGATCGTTAGAACACATCAGATGGAAAATTGTGTCGGTACTGAGGTAAGGCTTCAAAATGCCTCAAGTGCTTTTACTTTCCCACTTGAGAACGTGCCACCAGTCACAGAAAGTTGGTATTAGACTGCGACACTATGACAGACATTGAGTCAGCTGAAGAGTCAGCAAATGGACACATATGTATGATGACACAACTTGCATAATTTTGGGGCAAACAAATTTTGGTATATTTTGTATTGTTAACACAATACAATCATATTTGGTATTGTTCAGGATTATTATTTTTATTTTCCCACTTTCTGAACCTCTACTTTATATGTTACACTAACCCCTCTTTTTCTATGTTCTCTAGACACCATTACATACACACTATTCCCACAGCAAACATGGCTGAGAATGATTACTAAAAGCCTTTGATGTTTTTGCACCAAAATAGACTTTTGTAAACTCATAGCACATATGTGCCCCTAATCCTATGAACAAGATGTGGTCTGTGTATACAATGGGAGTTTACTAAGCAACAAAGAACGGAATCTTGCCATCCTGGACAACATGGACAGACCGTGAGGGTTTGATGGGATGTGAAATAAGTCAGAGAATAACAAAGACAATGTGATTTCATTTATATGTGAAATCAAAAAAACAAAACTCACACACCAACCAAAGAAGAGCAGACCTGACCCATGAATACAGAGAACAATCTGGTGGTTGCCACAGGGGAAGGAGATGGAGGGGGTGGGGGGAGGGCTAAAGGCCCGAAGGGGAGTAGAAGGTACAGGCTTCTAACCAAGGAATGACTCAGTTGCACAGGAAATATAGTCACTGACACTATAAGGCAGAGTATGGAAACAGATGGTAGCTGCAGTCATGGCGGGCCTGGCCCTGCATACAGATTGTCACATCACTGTGTTGTGCACCAGAAACCACTGTCACATTGAGTATCTACTCTACTGCAGTAAAACAACAACAACTACATACTAAGCACTAAGTTTGTGCTAATTTGTTGTGGAGCAACAGAAAACAAATACAACAATAAAGTCTCCCATGTGGTGAGATGGTGTTACAAAGTTAGAGGTCAATGGGAATCTGCTCAGACAGAAACGGTACAGGGGGCTGTGTGTCAGAGCTTCCCCGCCCCCTGGGGAGGGTGCAGAAGCCCAAGGGAGGCCAAGGAGGGGTAGAAGGCACGTGATAACTGACCCTCCATCTCTGTTACTGTGCACACTCAGGCTTCCAGAGCCCACTTCCCTGTCATGTTACAGAAAATAGAAAAAGAGCGGAGGGGCACCTGGGTGGCTCAGGTGGTTAGACATCTGACTCTTGATTTTGGCTCAGGTCATGGTCTCATCATGGTTTGTAAGAACAAATCTAGTGTCAGGCTCCACACTGGGCATGGAGACTCCTTGAGATTCTCTCTCTCTCATTCTCCCCTTCCCCTTCTTTCCTGAAAGAAAGAAAGAAGAAGAAAGGAAGGAAGGAAGGAAGGATTAAGGAACAAATGAATCAAAGAATTGAAGGAAGGAGAAAGAAAGACAAAGAAAAAGAGAGAAAAAAAGAGAAAACTTTGCCCAAATACATAGTATCAGAAAAAGAACACAAAAATTGGACAAGGAGGAAAGGATAATATACTTAGATCTGAGAACCAAGCTTTTTTTTTTAATAATTGTTTATTGTCAAATTAGTTTCCATATAACACCCAGTGCTTCTCCCCACAAGTGCCTTCCTCCATGACTATCATCCCCCTTTCCCCTCCTCCTCCCCCTTCAGCACTTGGTTCATTCTCAGTGTTCAGTATTCTCTCATGATTTGTGTCCCTCTCTCTCTCTAACTCTCTTTCCCTCTTCCCCTCCCTATGGTCCTCTGTTAGGTTTCTCCCGTTCTCCTGTTAGACCTATGAGTGCAAACATATGATGTCTGTTCTTCTCCGCCTGACTTATCTCACTTAGCATGACACCTTCGAGGTCCATCCACTTTGCTAGAAATGGCCATATTTCATTCTTTCTCATTGCCACATAATACTCTATTGTTTATGTGTGTGTATATACACACACACACCACATCTTCTTTTTTATATATAATTTATATATATAATTTTTAATGTTTTATTTATTTTTGATACAGAGAAAGACAGCACATGAGAGGGGGAGAGGGAGAGAAAGAAGGAGACACAAAACCGGAAGCAGGTTCCAGGCTCTGAGCTAGCTGTCAGCACAGAGCCTGACACGGGGCTCAAACCCACGAACATGAGATCTGACCTGAGCCGAAGTCGGAGGCTTAACCGACTGAGCCACTCAGGCACCGCATGTACACCACATCTTCTTGATTCATCCCTCAGTTGATGGACATTTAGGCTCTTTCCATGATTTTGGCTATTGTAGGAAGTGCTGCTATGAACGTTGGGGTACATGTGCTCCTATGCATCACCATATCTAAACATACACACAGAAACATGTCAACTTGCCACTCTACTATTTCGCAACCTGACCCCTTTATTCAAACCCCCCAGAGTCCCTAGGTCATAGAGAGGAACATCTGAGGGAACAGTTGAGCCTCAGTGATCAGCCACCTGAGGAGGTTTTGTTTAGACCCAGAGCACTGCAGGAGGAGTCTCCTTACTCTGCTGGCTCAGGTTATGGTCTCATCATGGTTTGTAAGAACAAGTCCAGAGTCGGCTCCACACTGGGGATGAAGACTTCTTGAGAGTCTTTTACTCTCACTCTGCCCTTCCTCTTCTTTCTTGAAAAAAAGAAAAAGAAAGAAAGGAAAGAAGGAAGAAGGAAAGGAAGGAAGGAACAAAGGAAGGAAGGAAGGAAGAGAAAGAAAGAAACAGAAAGAAAGAAAATGAAAGAAAGAACAAATGAATGGAAAGAATGAAGAAAAGAAAAAGAACGGAAAAGAAAAAGAGAGGAAGCAAGAGAAAACTTTGGCCAGGTACATAGTGAGTATCAGAAAAAGGACACGAAAATTGGACAAGGAGGAAAGAATAATGTACTTAGATCTGAGAACCAAGCTTTGAGAAAGACATGCAGACGGAGAAATCTGAATCAAAGAAGCAAAGATGACTATCTCACAGTTCTCAGGTTTCTAAGGAAGCATAGAGAGATTTTTATGTAAGCTCTGCAGTAATATGATAATTAAATTATAAAACTGGTTACGTGGAAAACACACACAAGACACATGTCAACTTGCCACTTTACTGTTTCACATCCCGACCCCTTTACACAAACCACCCAGAGTCCCTGGGTCATAGAGAGGAACATCTGAGGGAAAAGATGAGCCTCACTGATCAGCCACGGGGGAGGTTTGATTTAGACCCAGAGCACTGCGGGACGAACCTCCTTAGTCTGCTGGCAGTGACAGTGCCAGCATCACATGCCTCCACAGGATCAATTGTGAGGGTGAACTCAGTCCCAGACCCACTGCCACTGATCTTGGGGGGAACCCAGGCTCTCGCAGGGATGTTTCATAGATCAGGATCTTAGGACAGTACTCTGATTGCTGTTGATACCAGGTAATACTGCTGGTAATGCCCCAAGTACCACTGACTTTCTGACTGGCCCTGCAGGAATGGTGGCGCTCTGCCCTGGTGACACAGTCAGGGAGGCTGGACACAGGGTCAGCACAATGCCCCTGGTGGAGCCTGGAATGACAGACACAACAAACTAACAGAAGCACTGAGATCATCCCAGTGTAGTGCTGGAGTCCAGGTCCACCAGGTCCAGGGGTCCCTGAAGGATGGACGGTGTTGGCAGGAAAGAGGGATGAAACAGCCACAAGTTTCTTTCCCGATCTCCAGGTAGCCATCTCTGCTCTGTCTGCTTTGGCGTGTTTTTTTATTGATCAAGCAATAACATGACATCAGAAAATAGGAATTGTTTACGGTGACTAATTTTGAGTGATAGGTGCTTCAATCATCGAAAGTGTACGGAAACAAGTTCTACAGAAGTGTTCTTTAGAACCATTTCATTCATTCCTGGTGCCAGTCTCCCAGATTAAGAAAGTAGCAAACTTATCTTGTTTTGTACAGGTTGTTTATTGGATAATATTTATGACTTTGTTTTTTAATTAATAAGTTACATGCCAATCATGTAATGTACTTAAGTGAAGTTGAGTAAATTTTATAACTGAGAATATAACAGGATGTTTTTAGTAGAAAACAGGATTAACATACATATTACTAAGGTTAGTAAGGCTAAGATTAAAATATCCGCTAAGTTGTCTATAGATAGGTGAAGAGTTATTGTGATTGGCTTATAAACTACAAGAGAGGGAAAGAAAAGAGAAAAAAATGTTTATTAACAAGTTGCTCGAGAAGCCCTTTTTTTCATGTAAGCACAGTGGGGTCTCTATGTGTGTTGGCCTTGGACCTGGGTTTCCCACATTCTGATCCTTCTCATAACTGAAGTCAGTATAAAAGAGGATATTTTTCAAATGTAGACTTTAGAAGGGGATCATGTTCTGACCTTGTCTTCTACTTCTAATCTCCAATTTAACTCCAATTTTCCTTGGACCAGACTCAAATGGAGTACATTTGTGACCTTGTATTTAATTCTTATCTCCAAATTAGGCTCCTTTTCTCCGGGCCAGACTGAAATGCAATGTTTGTGTTTTTAATCCCTTCATGTCTATGTTTTGCGTCTACAAGGCTCATTGGAAGAGCCTTTTGCCAAAGATATAGTGATTTTTAAAAATTTTTTTTAATTTCTTTATTTATTTTTGAGAGACAGAGAAAGACAGTGGGAATAGGGGAGGGTCAGAGAGAGAGGGAGACACAGAATCCGAAGCAGGCTCCAGGCTCTGAGCTGTCAGCACAGAACCCGACACAGGGCTCGAACCCACGAATTATGAGATCATGACCTGAGCCGAAGCCAAACGCTTAAACGGTTGAGCCACCCAGGCACCCCCATTTATAGTGATTTTATCCAAATTCTCTTATGCAGGGACAGAAAAATGTTTTTTCTTACGGGGTAGCTGTATAGGGAATACCGGTCTGATTTTCAGCGCTCTAAGGCCTAATGAATGACAACAGGCTTAATTTCACATGAGCAGTGGTAGTAGAAGGAGAAATCAGATTCAGCTCCCATGGCAGGAACTGTACAAACATCCGCCATTTCCTCACTGTGACTGTGTCATCCAGCAAGGCAGAGCGGCTCCCAGTAGTGTAGGCCCACGTCACTGATGACCCTTGTAGTCAAAGTCATGGATGACACGGTGAGTAACCAGAAAACAAACGGTAACTGGGAAACTGAAAACCTAACCAAACGCTTTAATTTCAGCCACCAAGAGTCCAGAGACACCAAAAGCTTCGTGGTCAACATCTCTCCATGTGCTCCCCTCTCACCTGGGACTCAGGACTGCAGGATCCATAGCAGGGGAGCCCTGGACCCCGTCTCTGATGGATGGACTCGAAGCTGCTCTAGTCACTGCGGGTGAAGGAAGGAGACCAAGGGAATGAGGAAATAAACGAGAAATGTTCCATAGTCAAGGAGGCCCAGGGAAGAGATAATTCATCCAACAGGGTGTAATATACACCGGACCCTGTGCCAAAGGCTAGAGACGAAACTTACTGGCTCAATTATGCCATCGGTCTGTGCAAAACACGCCAGTTCCTGCGACACAAAAACTCCTGACAGCTTCTGCAAGGGGTCTTTATGGCATTTGTGTTCACTACTCTCCCACTAAAAAGGATCCAGAAGAAGCCTTCCCCCTTATTTCCCCTGGGCCTTAAACAGCCCTGTGAGGAGTAGTCGGGAGAGGTGGCTTCTCAGGCAGACATGGGACGTGAGTGTTCAGAGATGAGCAGGGAGGAAGCAGCAGGTGCAGTGAAGTCCCCCTGACCCATGGCCCAGGGGAGGAGGTTTGTGTACGAGGCTGAAGCACTGTGGGAGGAGAGCTACTATACTGCTGACAGTAATAAGTCGCCACATCTTCAGCCTGGAGGTTGCTGATAGTGACGGTGAAATCTGTCTCAAACCCACTGCCGCTGAATCGGTCAGAGACTCCGGATGCCCGCTTGTTTCCATTGTAGATGAGCTGCTTAAGACGCTCCCCGGGTTTCTGCTGGTACCAGGCTACAGACAAGCCAACACTCTGACTGGCCTTGCAGTTCATGGTTACTTGCTGACCTAGAGACACAGCCAGGGAGCCTGGAGACTGCGTCATCGTGATCGCCCCACAGGCACTTGCAAGCACGAGTGTGTAATGATGAGACACATGCACTTTATCTCAGACCCCCTGAAATATGTCATTTGAAAAGCGGTGTACTAAAATGATACTACTCCGAAAGGAATGTGGCAAGTTTGAAATTTCTCACCTGAGACCCACAGCAGCAAGGATATGAGGACCTGCCTCTGTGACACCATCTTGCTGTCCCTGCCTGCCCGACACAGCTTAGCTTACATGGCAAAGGCCCCTTTTATCCAACCTGAGCAACTGGTCTGGGCCTGGAGGGGTCTATGCAAAGCAACTGGTGAGGAAAGAGGCAAACTGCATCAGCAGTGGGTTATGAAAGTATCTAATGCAAATTTAAAGAGCCAAAAATATCACCAAAACTATAGTTGCAGGACTAGAAACACAGAAGTCAGCTCAGAAACTCTTAGAACAAGGTAGAAGTTCTAAAATGACAAAGTGCTACAGGACCTAATCATGAGCTTCTCTTTGAAATTCAAGACTATTGTTAAATGGGTTGAGTTTCTAGAAATGATGAGCTAGGCTCTTCATATCAATAACCCTGGTAAAATTATATAATATGCTGGGAAACAATAAACAATGGAAGAGTGGAGAGAAGAAAGGAAAGAAGGAAGGAAAGGAGGGAGGGAAGAAGGGAGGAAGAAAGGCAGGAAGGGAGGAAGGGAAGAAGGAAAAAACAGAGTGAGGGTGGGGGGAAAGGAATGGAAGGCACGAGAAGAAAATGGAGAACTTTGGACCCAAGTTTTTATAAAATCTCTGACCAAAGATATTGGGACTCTAAAGCCATTTTTATCCTGCAGATCTGTAAGGAGCCGCAAGCCCTTGAGCTCGGTTGAGGGGCTGTGCAAAGGGCCAGAGAGACGGGACACAGGCTCGGAACTTACTCACGTAGGGAGAAAAGTGGGACCCTAATTTGAGCCAAGGGAAGTCTGAATCCTGAATTTTAGTTATTCTATTTTCAGTTCAATATTTCCATTTTATGTTAAATTAGCAAATTAATTAACTCTAGGTTCTTTCAAGAAAATTTAGTTCCAGGGTGCTTGGGTGGCTCAGTCATTTGAGCATCTGACTTGGCTCAGATCATGATCCCGAGGTTCACTGAGTCAAGTCCCCTATCTGTCTCCAGCCCCACATTGGGCTCACTGCTGTCAGCACTGAGCCTGCTTTCAATCCTCTGTCCTCCTCTCTCTGCCCCTATCATGTTCACATTCTCTCTCTCTAAATCTCAAGTATTATTAAACAAAAAAAAAAAAAAAAAGAAAGAAAGAAAGAAAGAAAAGAAAAGAAAATTTAGTTCCATCCAAAGGTTTGAGAAGTCAGCTCAGGGTTGCCTGCTCCTAGTCCTGTCGTTCACTTTCCAGCAGAGGAACGAGAGGGGGTGGGGAGCATGCAACTCCCTTAAGAACCTGAGCGTGCGTCACCATAAGGAGGGAAGAGGTTTTCGTGGCTACGGGTCTACTGCATGTCCAGCTACTGAAATTCTTCCAGACTTTTCTCTAAGTGCGGCGAATGCCTGACGCTTACTCGGTCAGGGCGCACATCGGATGTTCTATGGGTGTCCATGAGGCTCTGCACTGCTTCTTGGCCTGAGAAATTTCCTAAGATCCAGCTATGCTCTGTATCATGTAGACCTTAGCTGGGGATCCATACCTCACCCTCACAAAGGGTCAAGTCTCCCAACACGCTCCCCCCCCAGTTTGCCCCTAATGATGGTGAATTTTACGTGTCACCTTAACTAGGCTATGGCGCCCAGGTGTGTGGTCCTGTGCCAGTTTAGATATTGTCCTGAAGGTAGTTTCTGGTGTGATTAGCATCAAATTTGTAGACCTTGCATAATACAGATTACTCTCCATAATGAAGGAGGGGGCCTGGTCCAATCAGTTGAAGGCTTTAAGAAGCAAGACTGAGGTTTCCCATAAGAGAAACAATTCTTTCTTAAAATGCAACAGTAGAAACTCCGTCTGAGCTTCCACCCCACAGATTCCCCACTCAAGGCTGCAGTATCAACCCTGACCTGAATTTCCAGCCTGCCAGCCTGCTCTACAGATTCTGGATTCGCCAATCCCACACACTTCAATTCTCAGAATCTCTCTCTCCATGGATATCTCACTGGTTGTGTTTCTCTGGAGGATCCTGACGGATAACACTCTTCACATCCCTCAGGTGCCACCACTTCTGCCTGTAAGAGTGCCAGGCATGGCACTCGGCTCTGCCTCTCCACTGTCCTCTTCTCAGACCATTCGTATTACTTCTCTTACTTTTCAGAGCTCATGGGGGTAGGACTCAACTGCTGAGCTGCATATATAGGAAATCTAGGCAAGACAGTGTGGGACATGTCTGTACTCTCCATGTATCTCCCCTTGAGGAAAAAATTTAAGGGAAAATCCAATTGTATTCATTTTTTTCCTTTAGTTTATTTAATTTTTTGAGAGAGAGCATAAGCTGGGGAGGGGCAGAGAGAGAGGGAATACCAAACAGACTCCCCACTGTCAGTGTAGAACTTGATGGGGGGATCAAACCAAGGAACTCTGGGATCATGACCTAAGCCTAAGTCAGATGCTTAACCTACTGAGTTCCGCTGGTGCCCCTGATGTTCTGGAATTACAAGCCCCCTGACTGTCTCTCACACTTGCTGACCACACCTCGTGGCAGAATCAACAAAATGGGTATCTCCAGGTTCCTGAGTACCTACCCTACAGCTTTCTGCAGAAACATTTCTTCAGTTTTTTTCAATGTCTTTTAAAACCTTCAGAGAAATATGCCATTCTTTTCCACGATTGGTCCATTTGCACTTTACTATAAAATATTCTCATCACAAATTTGATGCTTCTGAAAATCACTGCCGCCCTTGCTTGAGAAACACCACCCACAAAAGACCACAGCATCAAAGTCTCTCAGGTGTCCTACAGCCACAAAGCAAACAGTCCCCGCGGCATGTCTTTATCCACAGGGTAGATCCAGTCTTTACTTGCAGTTCTTGTATTTTTTTATCATGCATTTTTGGCATAAATTTTTATTTTAAAATTTGCATTAAAATATTATTTATCTGAGCTACCAATATGGGTTATATATATATCCATAAACATATATCTCCATACATAGCTCCTTAAGCTTTGTGCCTGGGGCAAGGACCTCACCAGCCTCACTCTAGTCCTAATCCTGCATAAAGGACTTTTAATACCTCACCCTTTCACATCTTCACTGTGGAGACAAAATTAGCCCCACGATTATTATAATTGATATCTAAAGTTGCACAGGTTTCTTAGTAAAACCAGGGATAAAAGACTCTATATATTAAACTCCCAGCCCTCAGAAGTTCCATATTCCTGATAGGAAAGAGGACCCCAGGGGCCAGGATCCTAACATTGATGGAATCTGGGGTTGGCATGGAAGGGCTGGTGGCATCTGGCTCTGTAGCGAGGAGGCACTGGGTCCTCCTGAGGGGAGAAAGGACTCAACACAATGATCAGACAGGATGTCTGGGGAATGGAGCAAAAGGAGAGGGAGCGTGGTAAGAAACGCAGACAGTAGCCAGGGCTCAGGTCACAGCATGCTGGAATGAACCGGAGGGTTCATGAAAAATCCCAGTGGCTAGTGACCACCCAAACCAGTTTCATTAGAAACTCCAGGGATGGAATCCAGTCATAAGTAGTTTTTAACGTTCCCCAGGGGATTCAAATCACAGTGGCCAAAAATGAGTACCATGTGTGTAGGTTGTAGGAGGATGTGACAAAGATTTTGTACCTGCAATGCGAAATCTTTGAACAGTTTTAAACAGGGAAATCATTACATCTAGTTTCTTTCTTTCTTTTTTTTAAGATTACACTGGTTACCAAAGAGAATCATCCAAAAGTCCTGCTGCTCCTACACCACCGTTATGTGCATTTGCTTCCCCGGTAAGTGAGGCTGACCACTGAACATCAATATATACTAAGAAGTAGAGCTGGAGGTAGAGAGACAGAAAGAGGGCGGGTGGACCAAATGTGTCTACAGGGGTAATAAGTTTACAGGAGGGTTATTTTACTGCCCTACCTAAATTTTCTGTAAGACTTATAAATCACTTTTTAAAAAATTATTTACTGATCTATACCTGCCCCTTTTTTCTCTTCCAACATTTCCATGACTTTTTGTCTAAAAACAATAAAATCTGACCTGGCCTGTAATATCTTGTTATTACCTGGAAACGTCAGTCATCCCATTAGATATGTGTAGGTTTGTGGGCTTATACAACACTGCCGTCTACTGGCAGAACTTCACAACTGCAGCCTGACGGTGTGTGGTGAGTCTCACTAGGCAAATGTGACACTGTTCCCTTCATTTTCGTTTCATGTTTATAGCAATGACCAGTGATAAATAAAGATAAATCATATACATGCCCACATATGTGCATGTGCCCACACAACACACACACACACAATCGCACACATACTAGAGAATTGCGGGTCCGAGAGAGACACACACACAGAATCCAAAGCAGGTGAGTCATAGACACAGGTTACACCCACACATTAGAATAGTTGTCCCAGCTTTGCTATTCGCACACACAAAATCTGTTTTTGAACTCACGGACTCATGGTTGTTGCCGCCTAACAAACCAGTGTGAGACTTAGCTTCTCACACAGAATTACCAGGACCCCAAATCCTCTGACAGACACTGCTTATGTACTCCATATATAAAAGGATTTTCTAAGCATCAAAAGGAAAACAATAATAAACAAAATGAAATATTACAAATTGAAACATTATCAAATACACTTAGAAATTGCTTTCCTTAAGACATCTCTTTGATTTGGGGTGTTATGTGTTTGTATGAGTTTCCATATCTCATATGTACCATATGGTATGTCTTGTCTGTCTATCTACATACGTATCTATCTATCTATCTATCTACCCTAAATATCTACCCTGGGAAAAAGAGAGAAGAATGACAGAATACACACCACGGTGTAACATGTGGTTACCACAAACTGCACACTCACGGCCTGAAACACGAAATTCTCCTTTCCTAGTCTCCTAATCAAGGCTACTAGTTTTCTACCTGGGAGATATTCTTTTTTCCCTGCCTTTTACTTTCATCTTCTCAAAAGGTCTCAAGGTAAGCCTAATTCATTATTTGACCATTTTTAAATTGTCTAAACCATTAACCTGGAAACAGCAGATACCACAGACTCTAGAACTCTCTCTAGTTCATCCTGTGGTTTGGAGATACTCTGCCAATCAGCCAGTGTGGGGCGGCTCTGTTTCCTCCTGGACAGTAGCTGAGAGGATCCCAGCAGGATGGCCATTCACCTGCCAGAAACGGACTCAGGACACTCAAGTCCACATCTTCAGGATCTCTGGAACATTCTCAGAAGGGTGGGGCTGTGAGCACTGTGTCTTCCCAGACACTTAGGTCCTTCTTCCCACTCAGCAGTAAGGAATGTGTCTCTGTTAGTTTCCTTCCAAGCACAGAAGACATTTGAATGTACTTTGCTCACAGGAGAGGTGTGTGTGGCCCTGCCTTTGGCTCTTTAAGCTCTGCCACACCCCCAGGGGATTAGCATGTTGTCCTCAGGGAGGACCTGCCCTCTGACATAAAGTTCAGCTCTGTCCTTCTCTTGACCTGTCAGGACTCATCAGTTCTGCTTCTCACAATGAGGTTCCCTGCTCAGCTGCTGAGGCTGCTGGTGCTCTGGATCCCAGGTGAGGGCTGAGGCTGTGAGAGGGGAGAACAGGGTGTAGGAGGAGACCTCTGGGGGCGCTCCTGCTCCCCGTGTGTACTCTGTGTACTCACCTATCGGACTGCCCTCCAGAAGGGGAAAATCAGAAAAATTTTCTTGATCAATAGGCGGGCATCTCCGCTCTGTCTGCTCGATGTCTTTTTTTATTCATCAAACAATAACATGACTTCAGAAAATAGGAATTGTTTACAGTGACTAATTTTGAGTGATAAGGTGCTTCAATCATCGAAAGTGTACAGAAACAAGTTCTACAGAAGTGTTCTGTAGAACCATCCCATTCATTCCTGGTGCCAGTCTCCCAGATTAAGAAAGTAGCAAACCTGTCTTGTTTTGTATGGGTTGGCTATTAGCCAATATTTGTGACTTCGTTTTTTAATTAACAAGTTACAACCAATTCATGTAAGGTACTTACACTGAAGTTGAGTAAATTTTATAGCCAAGAATATAACAGGATGTTTTTGTAGAAAACAGGATTAACATACATATTACTAAGGTTAGTAAAGCTAAGATTAAAATATAGGTTAAGTTGTCTAGAGACAGGCTAAGAGTTATTGTGATCGGCTTATAAACTACAAGACAGAAAAAGAAAAGAGAAAAAAATGTTTATTAACAAGTTGCTCGAGAAGCCCTTTTTTTTTAATGTAAGCACAGTGGGGGCCTATGTGTGTTGGCCTTGGACCTGGGTTTCCCACATTCTTATCCTTCTCATAACTGAAGTCAGTATAAGGGAGGATATTTGTCGAACGTAGACTTTAGGAAGGGATTGTGTTCTGACCTTGTCTTCTACATCTAATCTCCAACTTAGGCTCCATTTTCTTTGGACCAGACTCAAATGGAGTACATTTTTGACCTTGTATTTAATTCTTATCTCCAAATTAGGCACCTTTTCTCAAGGACAGACTCAAATGCAATGTTTGTGTCTTAACCCCTACAGGTCTATGTTTTGGGTCTGCAAGTCTCATTGGAAGAGCCTTTTGCCAAACATTTATAATGTTTTGATCCAAATTCTTTTATGCAAAGACAGGAAAATTTGTTCCTTATTGGGTAGCTGTGTGGGGAATATCGATCTCATTTGGAACACTGTAGGGCCTAATCAATGACAACAGGCTTAATTTCACATGAGCAGTGGTAGCAGAAGGAGAAACCAGATTCGCCTCTCATGGCAGGAGCTGTACAAAGGTCCGCCATTTCCTCACTGTGACTGTGTCATCCAGCAAGGCCGAGCGGCTCCCAGCAGTGTAGGCCCACGTCATTGATGACCCTTGTAGTCAGGGTCATGGATGACACGCTGAGTAACCAGAAAACAAAAGGGAACTGGGAAACTGAAAACCTAACCAAACGCTTTAATTTCAGCCACCAAGAGCACAGAGACACCAAAAGCTTCATGGCCAACATCTCTCCGTGTGCTCCCCTCTCACCTGGGACCCAGGACTGCAGGATCCATAGCAGGGGAGCCCTGGACCCCGTCTCTGATGGCTGGACTCGAAGCTGCTCTAGTGACTGCGGGTGAAGGAAGGAGACCAAGAGAATGAGGAAATAAAGAGAAATGTTCCAGAGTCAAGGAGGCACAGGGAAGACAGAATTCATCCATCATGGTGTTAAATTCACCGATTCCTTCGCCAAAGGCTAGAGGCGAATCTTACTGGCTCAATTATGCCATCTGGGAGTGCAAAACATGCCAGTTTCTATGATACAAAAACTGACAGATTCTCTAAGACATCTCTAAGGCATTTGTGTTCACTATTCTCCCACTAAAAGGGATCCAGAAACCCTTTGTTTCCCCTGGGCCTTAAACTATCCTGTAAGGAATAGTCAGGAGAGGCGGCTTCTTGAAGAGACACAGAACGTGCGTGTTCAGGGCTGAGCAGGGAGCAAGCAGCAGGTGCAGCGAAGCCTCCCTGACCCAAGGCCCTGGGGAGGAGGTTTGTGTACGAGGCTGAAACACTGTGGGAGGAGAGCTACTATGCTGCATACAGTAATAAGTCGCCACATCTTCAGCCTGGAGGTTGCTGATGGTGAGGGTGAAATCTGTCCCAGACCCACTGCCGCTGAATCGGTCGGGGACTCCAGATGCCCGGTTGTTTGCATTGTAGATGAGCAGCTTAGGACGCTGCCCGGGTTTTTGTTGGAACCAGTTTACCCAGTTGCTAACACTCTGACTGGCCCTGCAGTTCAAGGTGACGCGCTGACCCAGAGACACAGCCAGGGAGCCTGGAGACTGTGTCATCGTGGTCGCCCCACAGGCACCTGCAATCAGAGCAGGTAATGATGAGACACACGCACTTTATCACAGACCCCCTGAAATATATCGTTTGAAAAGCGGTGTACATGTCAGCGCATAATTGAGTCTAGTTTGAAAATACCCAGTATTTCTCATTATATCATAACATTTTTTAAACTCTAAGGTGATACTACTTCAAAAAGAATGTGGCAGGTTTGAAATTTCTCACCTGAGACCCACAGCATCAAGGATATGAGGACCTGCCTCTGTGACACCATCTTGCTGTCCCTGCCTGCCCGACGCAGCTCAGCTTACATGGCAAAGGCCCCTTTTATCCAACCTGAGCAGCTGGTCGGGGCCTGGAGGGGTCTATGCAAAGTCACCAGTGAGGAAACACGCAAACTGCGTTAGCAGTGGGTTATGAAAGTATCTAATGCAAATTTAAAGAGCTAAAGCTACAGCTGTAGGACTAGAAACACAGATGTCAGCTCAGAAACTCTTAGAACAAGGTAGAAGTTCTAAAATGACAAAGTGTTACAAAATCTAATCATGAGCTTCTCTTTGAAATTCAAGAATATTGTTAAATGGGTTGAGTTCCTAGAAATGATGAGCTAGGCTCTTCACATCAATAATCCTGGTGAAATTGTAAAATATGCTGGGAAACAATAAACAATGGAAGAAAGGGAGTGAGGGAGGAGGAGGAAGGAATGGAAGGAGGAAGAGAAGAAGGAAGGGAAGAAGAGAGGGAGGAAAGCAGGAAGGGAGGAAGGAAGGAACAGAGGGAGGGAGGGGAGAAAGGAATAAAAGGCATGAGAAGAAAATGGAGAACTTAGGACCAACATTTTTATAAAATCTCTTACCAAAGAAGTTGGGAATCTAAAGCCATTTTTAATCTCAGATCTGTAAGGAGCTGCGAGCCCTTGAGCTTGTTTGGGGGCTGTGTAAAGGGCCAGAGAGACGGGACACAGGCTCAGAACTTACTCACGTAGGGAGAAAATTGGGACCCTAATTTCAGCTAAAGGAATCTGAATCCTGAAATTTAGTTACTCTATTTTTTCAGTTCAGTATTTCCATTTTGTGTTAAGTTAGCCAATTAATTAACTCTAAGTTCTTTCAAGAAAATTTAGTTTCAGGGCACCTGAGTGGCTCAGTCAGTTGAGCATCTGTCTGACAACAACATTGTTGTTTCAGTGTGATAGATTCTCAAATCCACATTATTACTCACTTTCAGTTCAAAGAGCAAACATTGCGTACTCAGTATCAAGGCACAATGGAGAATACAGAGCGACCTGGATGAGGTCCCTTGCTGAAAATTGCTCAGTCTCTAGCAGAAAGATTAAAATCCCATTACAAAATCCCATAAAGCAAGGCAGGATGGGGAAGTGTGTGAATACTACATTACCAAAGTGATTGACTGACGCACTGGAGTTGTTGCGTTCACTCAATTTCCATCCTCTACTTAATGGCCATTGACTCTGTGACTGCAATAGAGAACTTTATTTTGTATAAAGCTCCTCATGCCTAAAGCCTCCACATTCATCTGGTTCCTGGCCCAGTGCAGTGGCAGTGACTCTGAGACTGGGTTTTCTTGCATAATCAGTAGTCTTGCAACTCACAAAGGAAGCCTTATACTGAACATGATCTTGGTCAGCCTGTGTCTCTGAGGGAGAGCGTGAAGGAGAATCCCTTCCTCTGCTATCAATTTGACTTTATGCAAGAAAAATGACTTCTAATGCATTGAATTGTTCAAGTTTGGGGTCCTATCTATTAGAACAGCTGTCACAGCCCTTCATTAATACACTCACCAGCCTAACGATTATCCTTGGACCAACTGGAAGCATTCTGCAGACTGGCTGAATCAACCCCATTTAGTGAAAATCACTCAATGGTTCTTGGAGGGCAAAGGTTTAGACCCTGACCGTGTGCCTGCAACCTCAGCATCATTAGGGGCACCACGGTTTCTCAAAGACAAAAGCCAGACACTTAAGAGCTCTTTCCAGCTGTCACAATTATGTTTGGTGTCCTGAGTCCTACAGCAGCGGACATGCAGGGGGAAGACACACACGTTCATGTTGCTCAGGCTCGTTTTTCATCTTCACTCGATTGCAGAATATGCATTAAAAATGTCCCCTCGGACTTGCACCAGAGAGCAACCGGGCAAAGAATGTTCCTGGTCTGAAAATATCTTCCCAAGTGCTTCAGGAAAAGTAATGGACCTGCTTGAACTGGGAGGCAAGACATCTGGCTCTTCCCCCATCCGGGTCCTTCCCTACCTGTGTAGCCTTGAGTGCATCACTTCCCTTCTCAGACACCTAGCTTCCTCCGTTTGTTACCAGTGGGGCTACAGGTAGTTTGTCTCTCCCGGTTCAAACAGTCCACAAACTGCCAAGGAAGCACCCAGTCCGTTTTTATTCAGTTCTGCGTCTGCTGTCATGAAGACAATCCTGGTTTAAGGCACCACTGTCCTTTCCATGGCTTCAGAAACTACCAAAGAGAAACACCAGAGGGCGCCATAGCAAACGAATAGAAAACAAGGATTTCCGGTGACTCCTCAACAATACCTGTTCCTTTCATGTTTATTCAATAAATAGGTATTGGACACCAGCTGGATACCAGACATTTGT
Organism: Helogale parvula; assembly: GCA_004023845.1. Taxonomy (NCBI): domain Eukaryota; kingdom Metazoa; phylum Chordata; class Mammalia; order Carnivora; family Herpestidae; genus Helogale; species Helogale parvula. Next base: position 73,699 of record PJEM01004182.1, on the reverse strand, counting down.
TAGTCATGTGAGCACAATGGTGAGTAAGAACTCTATCTATCATCAAAATATAATTCACAACCTTTGGGATCAAAGTACATAGAAAAAACGAGAACTAGAGACGTTTTCATTTCCTAACGGCATCCCTACATTTTCTTCCTTTTTTTTTTTTAATATTTAATAGTTTATGGTAAAGTTGGTTTCCATATAACACCCAGTGCTTCTCCCCACAAGTGCCGCCCTCCATGACCCTCCCCCCCTCTCTCCTTCCCCCTCCCCCTTCGGTCCAGTTGGCTTCCAGTATTCAATAGTCTCTCATGATTTGTGTCCCTCTCTCTCCCCAGCTCTCTTTCCCCCTTCCTCTCCCTATGGATCTCTGTTAGGTTTCTCCTGTTAGACCTATGAGTGCAAACATATGGTATTTGCCCTTCTCTGCCTGACTTATTTTGCTTAGCATGCCTACATTTTCTAAGAATACACTGATCTCAACTTTAAAGAAATATCTCCTTTCTGATCGGATACAGTCTTTTTTTTTTTTTTAAGAGAGAGAGAGAGACAGAGAGACAGAAAGAGCGAGCTAGTGGGGGAGAGACTGAGAGAGGGAGACTAGAGACAGAAAATCCCAACCAGGCTGACACTAGCAGCACCGAGCTCAATGTGGGGCTCAAACTCATGAACCATGAGGTCTTGAGATCATGAGATCATGGCCTGAGCTGAAATCAAGAGCCAGACGCTTAACTGACGGAGCCCCTAATTGGACACAGTCAGATGGGAGTGTGATGGCACCCCACTCTTTCCTATCCAAGGGCTAAGCATGGACCCATGCAGGCCTAAGCATAAATTTCCCTGCTCCTTCCTCTTGAGGAAAAGGACACAGTAGACTCAAAGCAGTTCATTCCATTTAATAATGGCAACCTGACCAGATTGTTTCTGATATAAGAATATTTGCAGGTGAGTGTGAACATAAATTGCAGCTTGGAGGCACAGCCCTTCCCGTGACACCCATGATGTCAGGTAAGATTTGGACCCTCCCCACCTTCCCAACTACCACCACCACCAAATCCTCTCCCCCAGCTCCTACTCTCTCTGAGTCCCAAGGAACATGCCCCTCCTTGATCTCAAGAGCCCCTGTGAGAAGTAAGGGAGATGATTCATTTTCAGAAATACCAAAGAAAAGCTGTGCTGTTGAGTTAACAGTAGGTTTACAACCTATTGGATCCTGGGACACTTGGCCTCCTGGTTCTTCTTCCCTCTCGGCTTCGCGGGCTTATTTTTTTGCAGGCTTTGCAATGAGCATGTGCCAAGAACAAAGGAGGGAGTGAAAGTCTCTGTGTCCCCTCAGAAAATGTACATTTGTTCCAATCGGACTACTTCTTGCCTTGTATAGACATAGGCGACATCCAGGTAAGGCTGTGATCTCTGGAGTACTTGGCCAATGAGGAATCAGGGGCGGGACTTGTAGGCTAGGAGATCAATTGTCTGCTGTGATAGCCTCAAGGGTGTCTGTCAGTCAGACACCTGCTCCTGCAAGAATGTTGATAAAAGCCTCGCTTCACTGTGCTCAGTCTCCATGTCCCCGCTTTGATTGGGTCAGTCGGTTTATTTCTCACACCACCCACTTCCTGTCCTGAGGGAAACTGTCACTCACAACACCCACTGCCTCAATCCCATAACTCCCTACAGATATTCACAAAAACAAATCAATCTGATACAAATATACTTCCCATGGTCTGGGCTCATCCTTCCCACAATTGATTGTTGTTATGTGTCACTTATCATGTTTGTCCTGAAAGCGCTCTTTCATCTAATTCAACTTTTCTGCTATTACCTATTATTCCTCCTTCCGTCAGCAGTTTCCTGCCATGTTTTCATCCATTGCATTTGTTGTTCCAATCATTTATGTCTTGTTTTAGATACACCTCATGTAAGCAGCACATGCCTGGATTTCCCTGTTTTATTCACTCTTTGTCTTTCCATGGTGAAACTTTTCACACACACACACACACACACACACAAACACATATAATTTTTAAAAAATATTTCTTCTTGAGAGAGAAAGACAGAGCACAAGTGGAGGACAGGCAGAGAGGGCAGACACAGATTCCAAAACAGACTCCAAGCTCTGAGCTTTCAGCACAGAGCCCAACGCGGGGCTGGAACTCAGGAGCCATGAGATCATGACCTGAGCTGAAATTGGATGTTTAACCAATTGAGCCACCCAGGCACCCCACCTCATTTATATTTTCAAGGTATAAGCTTTTCAAAAGATTAAGATAACGTTACCATGCATATATATTATGAACATGTGTCAAATATTCACTTAACTTCTTAATGAGAAGATCAGATGATAAAGCTGTTTCCAATGAAGCTATAGGTACACACACACACACACGCATGCGTACACACACACACACCTTTCAAAGCCAGAGTAATATCACTGAAGATACAAAACTGGTTAGTGTCCAACACAGCACTATGACTGTAAGCATTAGCGTCGTCTCCTCAGACAAACATAAGTTATCATTGTCATGATATCAGATTTCTCTCAGTTAACATGCAACCCTTTGAAATCCAGCTTTTAATTAGATATAATTAGAAATTTAAAAGAATTCATTTCTCGAGCAAGTCACATGACCCTGAAAGGACACATGGTGTTGAAGAAACAATTCCTCAAGACATTTGTTGAAGAAAAGTAAGGCAGACTAAGGATCATCACGATAATGCATAGGAAACACTGCGTGGAGGTTCTGCTGTGGGAAGGAGAGGCGGGGCCCCACACTGACCACAGGGGACAGTGGGAGTTTAGAGCCAAGGAGCAGACTGGGGTCAGTGGATGGAAAAATGACTAAGAGAAAACATCCAGTTTAAAGGAGGATCTGGGAAAAACGACCCAACAGGATTCTTGCTGAGGGCAAGCCAGGGGGATCAGCCATAGCCTGGAACAGTGAAGGTGAGGAAGCCCATCAGATGGTGATGGTGACTGATGGGGTCTTGGGGTGCTGGTGGGGTTCAGAGCCTATGGCCAATTAAGAATTCTTGAGACATCTTCTGGTGCAAAAAGGTGATTTTATTAAAGCATGGGGACGGGACTGATGGGCAGGAAGAGCGCAGTGGGGTTGTGAAGAGTGACTGCTTCTTACTGTGGAGTTGGGGAGAGAAAGTCCAGAAGAGGTTTCTGGAAGGGATTTCCATATGGGAAAGAAGACTCAGGATTACTAGAGGCCTGGCTATCCTCACGCTAGGGTGGTTTTCCCCCCTAGCAATGTATTAGCATTAAGCCAGTCAGGAGTTCCTGGAGATTAGGTCATTGATGAGACATTTGTAAACTGATGGAGACTCTATCAGTCTAATCATTTGTTTTCTGTCCTTTGTTCTTGGGCATCCAGGGGGCCAGGGGTACCTGAGGGATATCACACATATCCTACCGGGGGGGGGGGGGGGGTTTGGGGGGGAGTTGTTCACTTGTGCTTTGTCCTCAGCTTGCCCAATGCTCCCTCATCAGCGATCAGATATCAAGGAAGGAGATTCTGGTTAAACTGACTTAACAGGATTCTTGCTCAATTTGGACAATGCAAAGATGAACCCAGAAGCCCGAAGTTCAGGATCCCCTTGAGAAGAGAGCTCAGAGGAACTGGGGTACAGTTTAGTGAGGAAGAGAATCTTCATTGACATCATCTTTGTGCCTTATTGTCAAGTTTTAAATAACTTAACAGCATTTATTACAGCTTATGATTGTTCTCTTTGGACTTAGTCTCTCCATCTTATTTTGTAATTCTATTTATCTAATATTTTATATTTCCTTTTTCTGAATTTTTTTAGATTGACTTAAATTTTCTTTGTCCATCTTTTTTCTTATAGTGGCCTGGAAGATTTGTATCCCATTGTTTTTGAATGCCTGTAACATTGCTTCTTTTTCTTTCTATCACTATCGCCATGGCCTGAAGAGTGAGTGCAAGCTTAAAGGAGGCTGCCCGGGTGTTATTCCCTTCCCACACGCAGGCCCAGTCCCTAGTAACTCTGAGGGGTGTGTTTTCCATGGTTTTCTGGAGGAAAACAAGTACTGGCTGCTCAAAGGTTGCTACTATATTTGCAGTATAATGGAAGAATCTAGATTTCAGTTTCTCCATCAGTTGATTGAATCACAAAAGTTTGATTTTCCACACATGTTTTTTTTCTGCTAATAGGATCCTGCATTATTATCCAACCACAAAATAAATTTATTCTCATTTTTATATTTCTTTTGTCGTTATAAGGGGGATTTGTAACAAGTGGTGGACAGGTCCATTACACTCAACTTAAAAGTCCAAATTAGGAGCATCTGTGTGGCTCAGTAGGTTAAGCCTCTGGCCCTTGATTTTGACTCAGGTCATGATCAAGCCTCATGAGATCGAGTCCCACCATATCAGGCTCTCCTCTGACAATGCAGAGCCTGCTTAGGATTCTCTCTCCCTCTTTCTCTGTCTCTTTTCTCTCACTCTCTCTCCTCTCACTCTCTCTCTCTCACTCCAAACGAATAAACTTCTTTTGAAAGTCCAAATTATTCCTTGTTTCAATCTGTTGGGATCCATTTTGCTTTTGTGTGTATGTGTGTTTGTTTTTTTGTAGGGCTTCCCTCTGCCCATCCTTCTGCCTTGTTTGGAACTCTGTGTATCAGACAGGAAAATCAGGACACTTTGGGTGGGAGTGAGGGGAGGATGGAGAAAGGAGAGGTCTGTGCTTCCTCTTTCACCAACACTAGATTAATAGCCCTTGAATGTGTATGCTGATTAGGGTGGGAGAGAGAGCCAGGACCAGCCCTAGTAATCTCAAATAGAACTCAAAGGACTCAATTAAAAGAGGACCCAGGTTAAGATGATGGATTAAACACATACATTCCATCACAGTACCTGCTTGTTAAAAACAAAGGAACAAACCTCCAAAAATACAAAAAAAAACTTTTTAGGAGTATTATTTAAAAAAATAAACCTACAAGAAGAGGAAGAATCGGGCAAGAGGCAAGGACAACCCACAGAGCTGAACAGAAAAGCTAATAGGAAGAGAAAGAAGTGAGAGATGAGAATCCTGCACGGGATCAGGATTATACAGGCTGAAGGCAGAAGGCAGGTTTGGACTGTGGGCAGGAAAGATCCAGAGCCCAGGTCCTTACCCAAGATGAGCAAGGATGGGTGGAGGGCACTCAAGGCTGGGTCCTGAGCCCACAGGGAGCAAAGTAGAGTGCCCATGAGGGACCTGAAAATTTGACAGTGGGAAAGAAGAAAAGTATGAAGAATCAAGCCTGAATTCATCGATTTCACAACTGCATCCAGAGTTAGCCCAATCAAAGTAGTTGTCCATGATGGGCTTCTCGGTAGTAGGAGAAGAGAGGACACAGCGCTAAAGCTAGATGCCACGGGAACAAAGGAAGAAGGGCAGGGAGCTCCAGAGCAGAGTTGGAGAGACTCATCACTTGTGTATAACCAACCAGAAACCACAACACTGGATATGTAAATCTGGGTGGTGATCCTCTCTGAAGGTAATAAACCCTGCACTGATACTGCTGTTTCCTTTTTCACTCTAGGAGGTCTAAAATACCCACTGCCTTGATGTTGTTTAGCCCAAGATTTCTTTATCATCCCGGTGGGATCCTAGACCCCACTCACCTACTTCAGACGAGTGATCTGGCTCTCCACCACTCACCTAATTCACAGTGGGTCCGAGATGTCTCTTGGCACCCATGGCCTCGAGATTTCCGCGGCATGTCTGCCTGGCTCCTTTGAGGCCTTCAACAAACACTGGGGGCTGAATCCCTCCCTGGACTTTCAATTAGATGTGCAACAGAACAGACACAAGTATGAAGATATACACACAGAAAGACAAGAAAGACAAGAAATGAGTGCACTCACCAGACAGCGATTAGGTCCAACGTATCAGGGCCCCAGGGGCTCTAAAGGGGGGGGAGGATTCCCGGCCAATGCACCATATGTTATGCCCAAGATTTCTTTATTATCCCCAAAAACCAGAGACTGCCAGGGAGACCGAGTCACCCATACAAAAGCAAAGGCTTTATTACGGCTTTAGGCTCGCCGGATCTAAACACGGGCTCACAGAGTTTACCAGCACAGTGGATCCATGCTGAGAGCCCTGAACAAAGGCAGGGTAGAGCCTTTATGGGCTTGGGAAGGGGGATTTACAGGAAATCGTGACACAGATATAGTGATCCAATCATTATTATACACTGTTATTGACAGCAGGTTTAACCATTCATTGATACTTTTGGTGGGAGCCAATCACAACATTTAGACTATTGACCAATTACAGAGTGGACCCAGGATCCTCAAGTAGGGTGTAACTAGCCTTCTAGGCCTGCCCTTAGAAATGTTAAGGGTGTTAGCTGGCCTTTCCTGACTGAGTGTTACAAGGGTGGTCCCTCCTGCCTTGAGCAATGTGTGCCCTTCTATTCTCTAATGATTCTGCATCCTTACAAAGTCTTCTTGGAAACAATGAGCATCTACATATTCCAGAGCAAGTCCAAAATCTTGGATCATGTATATGGCACAAATATCTGCACATTAGGACAAAGGACTTTGCTTCTCTCAGCACCTCTTTCTTCAGAGATGAGTGGAAACAGACACAGCTCCAAAGGAGTAAGGAAGCAGCAATTTCTCAAGTAACTTCCTCTGTCTCCCTTTTACATGCTATTGGGTCACTCTTGCCCCTTAATATTTAAAGACAGGTGTCAATTTGTGGCACCCTAGCTGGAAGCCCGCCAATCGATCAAGTTCTAGGCATCACTGAATGTGGACTCCAGAATTTTATCCTTACCTATGGGACACCAACTGAAATCAAGTATAAATGATAGCCATTACAATCCTAAGGAGGAGTGAAGCTGACATAAAAAGAGTCACTTACCTTGGATTCCACTGTGGTTGATAAGCTAGAAAAAAATATTGAACCACAGACATCAAGATGGATTATCAGGCACAAATATTCCAGAGCCAGGTAAGAATCCTTGCAAAGAACAGAATTATGCCATCGTGTCCCTGACAAGTTAGCTGATTTACTGTATGTTACTGGTGGGAGTGAAGTGGACCTCCCCAATAGACTGGTTAATTATACCAAATAAAGGACAAAAATGATATTTCTTGAAATGGTAATGAGAAAAACATTGCTTCAATAGTTTAGCACTAGTTTTCAGGATGAGTTACAGATGGGCATTTGGTGTCTCATTTCACTCTCTCTGCTCCCTCTCTCTCTTCCACAAGCAGGTTAGAATTTATTCTAAGACTCTAACTTTGCTGGGGGTCAAATGGGAAACAGCTTCAGTGATGAGTTTGATGGAATGCTCTCCCCCAATTTTTATTTCCATCACTTTTATACACAAATCCAAGAACCTGTCAGACTAGTCTATTGACACTTTGCCTTTCCTCAGTAGAGAAGTATTATCTAGGTCCATCATAGGCATTTAGTACAATGTTAGATCCTGGCAGAACCTCACAGATGTTTTGAAGACAACCTTTATTTTTGAATGATAAACCATACACATATTAAGGATCTCAACCATTTGTCAGTGATCGTGTTATATTACAGCAGCCCCACAGCCGTTCTTAGCGATCACTACTATATGTGATCGATAAAAGAGCTTCTGTCACAGTAGTTTTTATGATAAGCAAATACTGTAGCACATACTATCTTAGTACAATAATTTAGAGGTACTCTTCACATTAGATCCCAACTTCACATTAATTCGCCGTTTCACATTATTCCCTGAGAAACATAATCCCTAGTAGAGCCATATCATCTTTACCATTCCCATTTTCTGGGCCTTACATCAACCCAACATATCTTACATTCATATCTCCTATGCAGAACCAGATTAATTCTTGATTTAAAGATTACATAAAAACATTAATTGGCAAAAGAAAACACACCTCATACATCTGTATATATCATTTAAAATTATATTTTACCCTGTACAAGAATATTGAGAATTCTAGTAGGCTATGTCAGAGTTCACTTTTTATCAAAACTCATACAGACTTATTGTTTCTGAAAACCACAAGTGAATGTATTCACCTAATTTTTAAAATCAGATAATCTACAACATACAGAAGGGGAGAAAAAGGAAGTGTCACTGATCTCCTCTTCCCAAACAACACACCTCTGTAAGCCCACGAGATAATACTGAGTAAAGATTGTTGTATTTTTTTCAGGAATTACCCTGTGTTTATATCCATATATATCCATTAAAATGGAATCAGTATCATACAAAACATACCAGTCCATGGCCTCTATTTTCACAAACACCTTCCATGTGACTGTATAGAAACAGGCCTCATCTTCTTATGGTTCGCCTTGTGTTCCATTGCAAAGTTCTATCATAATCAATTTAACCAAATTCCTATTGAAGATTTTAGTTGTTTTCCATTTCTTCAACTTCTAAACATTTCAGTGATCAGTCTTGTATACACAGGAGAGCACATTCATCTACTCATTCCCATCCCTAGGACAGTCTAAGGAGATTTGTTTCCTTCTCCTACTCCAGTGTCTTCTGCCTTGTGTGCTGCTTCCATTGGGCATTCCTACTCCCAGGGCCAACTAAGCTCCCGGGGCTGCCACTTAGGGTGACGTTACTTAACATCTAGAAACTCCACTTTCCTCTTCTACAGAACAGGGATAATATCAGTTTCTTGTTCATAGATTTTGGGGAATATTTTAATGGGGGTGATTCATGTACAATGTCTGACACTTTGTAAGGGCCCAATAAATGTCAAATATTCTGGCTACTTTGCTTGTATCTCTGCAGAGAAAATCACCCTGTCCTCTTTAGGATCTACGTTGATCATGTCCTCAGTCAACTTCTTTGCACACTAAATATCCACTTGCGAGTTTCTCTCTTCTGTCTACCTCCCTGATTTCTCTCATTTTTCATCTTCTGGTGAGATTCACTGCTGGTTTTGCTAATAAAGACAATAGCAAAGCTCTTGCTGACAGAATAAAGGAAACCTACCCCTACCTATCAGAATTACAGTTACAATTTTTCTTGTGAATCTTACTATATTTCCTTACGTTTTTTAACAGTTATTTTTGAGAGATAGAGACAGCATTCAAGGGAGGCCGGTGGATAGAGAGAGGAGATGGAAAATCCAAAGCAGGCTCCAGGGACTCTCAGCTGTCAGCACAGAGCCTGACATGGGACTTGAAGTCATGAACTGTGAGATCATGACCTGAGCCAAAGTCAAACCCTTAACCAACTGAGCCACGCAGGAGCTCAAGTATTTTCATTATTTTTAATGTTTCGTTACTTTTGAGACAGAGAGAGAGAGAGAGAGAGAGAAAGTAGGAGAAGAATCGAGAGACACACACACAGAATCCAAAGCAGGCGAGTCATAGACACAATTTACACCCAGACATTAGAATAGTTGTCCCAGTTTTGCTATTCACACACACAGAATCTGTTTTTGAACTCACGGACTCATGGTGTTGCCGCCTAACATAGCCCAGCACAAGACTCAGCTCTTCACACAGCATGACCAGGACACAAAACCTCTGACACACACTGGTTATGTACTCCATATCTAAAATGATTTGCTAAGCATCAAAAAGAAAACAATAATAAACAAAATGATATATTACAAAATGAAACATTGTTCAATGTGTCTAATCCATTTAGAAAATACTTTTCTTAAGAAATCTCTTTGAATTGGGGTACGTATCTGTTTGTGTGAGTATCCATATATCATATGTACCATATGGTGTGTCTTGTCTGTCTGTCTATCTGTCTATCAATCTACCTAAATATCCTGGGGGAGAGAGAAAAGAATGACAGGATACACACCACATTGTAACAAATGGTTACCACAAACTGCACACTCACGGCCTGACACACGAAATTCTTCTCTTTTCCTATTCTCCTAAGCAGGGCTATTAATTCGCTACATGGGAGTGTTTCATTTCTTCCCTGCTTTTTCCTTTCATCTTCTCGAAAAGTCCCAGGATAAGTTTAATTCATTATTTGACCATTTTTAAATTGTCTAAACCATTAACCTGGAAACGGCAGATACCAGAGGCTCTAGAACTCTCTCTTGTTCATCCTGTGGTTTGGAGATACTCTGCCGATCAGCCGGAGTGGGGCGGCTCTGTTTCCTCCTGGACAGTAGCTGAGAGGATCCCAGCAGGATGGCCATTCACCTGCCAGAACCTGCCTCAAGTCACTCAAATCTAAGTCTTCAGGGTCTCTGGAGTTTTCTCAGAAGGGCGGGGCTATGAGCACTGTGTCTTCCCAGACGCTTAGATCCTTCTTCCCACTCAGCAGTAAGGAATTTGTCTCTGTTCATTTATATGTGAAATCCGAAAAACAAAACTCACACACCAACCAAACAAAAGCAGAACTGACCCATAAATTAAGAGAACAATCTGGTGGTTGCCACAGGGGAAGGAGATGGAGGGGGTGGGGCGAGGGCAAAAGGCCCCAATGGGAGTGGAAGGTACAGGCTTCTAACCGCGGAATGACTCAGTTGCACAGGGAATATAGTCACTGACACTGTAAGAGCGGAGTACGGACACAGACGGCAGCTGCTCTCATGGCGGGCCTGGCCCTGCATACAGACTGTCACATCGCTGTGTTGTGCACCGGAAACTACTGTAACACTGAGTAGCAACTCTACTGCAGTAAAGCAACAACAACTACACACTAAGTACTAAGTTTGTGCTAATTTGTCGTGGAGCAACAGAAAACAAATACAGCAATAAAGTCTCCCATATGGTGAGATGGTGTTACAAAGATACAAGTGAATGGGAATCTGCTCAGACAGAACGGTACCGGGGGCTGTGTGTCAGAGCTTCTCCGCCCCCTGGGGAGGGTGCAGAAGCCCAAGAGAGGCCAAGGAAGGGGTGGAAGGCACGTGATAACTGACCCTCCATCTCTGTTACTGTGCACACTCAGGCTTCCAGACTCCACTTCCCTGTCATGTTACAGAAAATAGAAAAAGAGCGGAGGGGCACCTGGGTGGATCAGGTGGTTAGGCATCTGACTCTTGATTTTGGCTCAGGTCATGGTCTCATCATGGTTTGTAAGAACAAGTCCAGTGTCAAGCTCCACACTGGGCATGGAGACTCCTTGAGATTTTCTCTCTCTCACTCTGCCCTTCCCCTTCTCTCTTGAAAGAAAGAAGGAAAAAGGAAGGAAGGAAGGAAGAAAGAAGGAAAGGAAGGAAGGAAGGATGAAGGAACAATGGAATAAAAGAGTTGAAGGAAGGAAAAAGAAAGAAAAAGAAAAAGAGGAAACAAGAGAAAACCTTGGCCAGGTACATGGTGAGTATCAGAAAAAGGAAACGAAAATTGGACAAGGTGGAAAGGATAATATACTTAGATCTGAGAACCAAGCTTTTGTTTTTATAATAATTTATTGTCAAATTGGTTTCCATATAACACCCAGTGCTTCTCCCCACAAGTGCACCCTTCCAGGACCATCACCCCCTCCCCCATCTGCCTCCCCCTTCAGACCTCGGTTCATTCTCAGTGTTCAATATTCTCTCATGATTTGTGTCCCTCTCTCTCTCCAACTCTCTTTCCATCTTCCCCTCCCCTTGGTCCTACCATTAGGTTTCTCCTGTTCTCCTGTTAGACCTATGAGTGCAAACATATGGTGTCTGTCCTTCTCCACCTGACTTATTTCGTTTAGCATGACACCCTCGAGGTTTCATCCACTTTGCTACAAATGGCCATATTTCATTCTTTCTCATTGCCATATAGTACTCCATTGTATATATAGACCACATCTTCTTATCCATTCATCAGGTGATGGACATTTAGGCTCTTTCCATGATGTGGCTATTGTTGAAAATGCCGCTATGAACATTGGGGTACATGTGCCCCTATGCATCAGCACTTCTAAACATACACACAGAAACATGTTAACTTGCCACTCTACTGTTTCACATCCTGACCCCTTTACTCAAACCACCCAGTGTCCCTGGGTCATAGAGAGGAACATCTGAGGGAGCAGTTGAGCCTCACTGATCAGCCACCTGGGGAGGATAGGTTTAGACCCAGAGCACTGCGGGAGGAGCCTCCTTAGTCTGCTGGCAGTGACAGTGCCAGCATCACATGCCTCCACGGGATCAACTGTGAGAGTGAACTCAGTCCCAGACCCACTGCCACTGATCCTGGGGGGACCCCAGGCTCTCACCGGGGTTCTTCATAGATCAGGATCTTAGGACAGGACTCTGATTGCTGTTGATCCCAGGTAATACTGCTGGTAACGCCCCAAGTACCACTGACTTTCTGACTGGCCCTGAAGGAATGGTGGCCTTCTGCCCTGGAGACAGGGTCAGGGAGGCTGGACACTGGGTCAGCACAATGCCCCCGGTGGAGCCTGGAATACAGACACAACAAACAACAGATGCACTTAGATCATCCCAGTGTAGTGCCGGAATCCAGCTCCTACAGGTCCAGGGGTCCCTGAAGGATAAACGGTGTTGGCAAGAGAGAAGGACAAGAGAGCCACAAGTTTCTTTCTTGATCACCAGGTGGGCATCTCTGCTCTGTCTGGTTTGGTGACTTTTTTTTATTGATCAAGCAATAACATGACATCAGAAAATAGGAATTGTTTACAGTGACTAATTTTGAGAGATAAGGTGCTTCAATCATTGAAAGTGTACAGAAACAAGCTATACCGAAGTATTCTTTAGAACCATCCCATTCATTCTTGGCGCCAGTCTCCCAGTCTAAGAAAGTAGCAAACCGAGGTGCCTGGGTGTCTCAGTCAGTTAAGCCTCTGACTTAGGCTCAGGTCATGATCTCACATTTGTATGTTTGAGTCCCACATCGGCCTCTGTGCTGACAGCTCAGAGCCTGGAGCCTGCTTCCAGTTCTCTGTCTCCCTCTCTCTCTGCCCCTCCCCCTCTCATGCTCTCTCTCTGCATCAAAAACATAAAAACATTAAAAATTTTTAAAAAAAAGAAAGTAGGAAACCTATCTTATTTTGTATGGGTTGGTTATTGGCCAATATTTATGATTTTGTTTAATTAACAAGTTACAATCAAATCATGTAATGTTCTTAAGTGAAGTTGAGTAAACTTTATAACCAAGAATATAACAGGATGTTTTTAGTAGAAAACAGGATTAACATACATATTACTAAGGTTAGTAAAGCTAAGATTAAAATATAGGTTAAGTTGTCTAGAGATAGACAGAGTTATTGTGATTGGCTTATAAACTACAAGAGAGAAAAAGAAAAGGAAATAAAATGTTTATAAACAAGTTGCTCGAGAAGCCCTTTTTTTGATGTAAGCACAATGAAGGCCTATGTGTGTTGGCCTTGGACCTGGGTTTCCCACATTCTTATCCATCCTCATAACTGAAGTCAGTATGAGAGAGGAGATTTGTCGAAAGTAGACTTTAGGAGTGGATCGTGTTCTGACCTTGTCTTCTACTTCTAATCTCGAAGCTAAGCTCCAATTTTCTTTGGGTCACACAAATGAACTATGTTTCTGAACTTGTACTTAATTCTTATTTCTAACTTAAGCTCCTTTTATCCGGGCCAGAGTCAAATGCAATGTTGGTGTTTTAACCCCTTCAGGTCTATGTTTTGGGTCTGCAAGGCTCATTGGAAGAGCCTTTTTCCAAACATTTATAGTTATTTGATCCAAATTCTCTTCTGCGGGAACAGGAAAATGTTATCTTTCATGGGATAGCTGTGTGGGAAATACCAATCTGATTTGGAACGCTGTAAGGCCTAATGAATGACAACAGGCTTAATTTCACATGAGCAGTGGTAGTAGAAGGAGAAACCAGATTCGGCTCCCATGGCAGGAGCTGTACAAACGTCTGCCATTTCCTCACTGTGACTGTGTCATCCAGCAAGGCCGATGCGGCCACCAGCAGTGTAGGCCCACGTCACTGATGACCCTTGTAGTCAAAGTCATGGATGTCTCGCTGAGTAATCAGAAAACAAAAGGGAACTGGGCAACTGAAAAGCTAACCAAACGCTCTAATTTCAACCACCAAGAGCCCAGAGACACCAAAAGCTTTGTGGCCAACATCTCTCCGTGTGCTCCCGTCTCACCTGGGACTCAGGACTGCAGGATCCATAGCAGGGAGCCCTGGACCCCATCCCTGATGGCTGGACTAGAGGCTGCTCTAGTGACTGTGGGTGAAGGAAGGAGACCAAGAGAATGAGGAAATAAACGAGAAATGTTCCAGAGTCAAGGAGGCACAGGGAAGAGAGAATTCATCCATCAGGGTGTAATATTCACCGGAACTTTCACCAAAGGCTAGAGACGTACCTTACTGGCTCAATTATGCCATCTGTCTGTGCAAAAATGCCAGTTCCTGCGACACAAAAACTGACAGCTTCTCCAAGACATCTCTAAGGCATTTGTGTTCACTACTCTCCCACTAAAAGGGATCGAGAAGAAGCCTTCCCCTAACTTCCCCTGAGCCTTAAACAGCCCTGTAAGGAGCAGACGGGAGAGGTGGCTTCTCAGGCAGACACGGGACGTGAGTGTTCAGGGCTGAGCAGGGAGGAAACAGCAGGTGCAGTGAAGCCTCCCTGACCCACGGCCCTAGGGAGGAGGTTTGTGTACGAGGCTGAAGCACTGTGGGAGGATAGCTATCATACTGCTGACAGTAATAAGTCGCCACATCTTCAGCCTGGAGGTTGCTGATGGTGAGGGTGAAATCTGTCCCAGACCCACTGCCGCTGAATCGGTCGGGGACTCCAGATTCCCGGTTGGATGCACGGTAGATGAGCAGCTTAGGACGCTGCCCGGGTTTCTGTTGGTACCAGGCTACCCAGTTGCTAACACTCTGACTGGCCCTGCAGTTCATGGTGACGCGCTGACCCAGAGACACAGCCAGGGAGCCTGGGGACTGCGTCATTGTGATCGCCCCGCAGGCACCTGCAATCAGAGCAGGTAATGATGAGACACAAGCACTTTATCACGGACCCCCTGAAATATGTCACTTGAAAAGTGGTGCACATGTCAGCGCATAATTGGGTCTAGTTTGGAAATAGCCAGTATTTCTCATTATATCCTTAAATTTGTTTTTAACTCCAAGATGATACTATTTCAAAAGGAATGTGGCAAATCTGAAATTTCTCACCTGAGACCCACAGCATCAAGGATATGAGGACCTGCCTCTGTGACACCATCTTGCTGTCCCTGCCTGCCCGACGCAGCTTAGCTTACATGGCAAAGGCCCCTTTTATCCAACCTGAGCAGCTGGTCTGGGTGTGGAGGGGACTATGCAAAGCAACTGGTGAGGAAAGAAGCAAACTGCATCAGCAGTGGGTTATGAAAATATCGAATGTAAATTTCAAGAGCCAAAAATATCACAAAACTATAGCTGTAGGACTAGAAACAAAGAAGTCAGCTCAGAAACTCTTAGAACAGCTTACAAGTTCTAAAATGACAAAGAGCTGTAATATCAATCACGAGCTTCTATTTGAAATTCAAGAAAATTGTTAAAAAGGTTGAGTTTCTAGAAATGCTGAGCTAGGTTCTTCATATCAATAATCCTGGTAAAATTATAAAATATGCTGGGAAACAATAAACAAACAGTGGAAGGAAGGAAGGAAGGGAGGAAGGGAGAGATGGGGACAGGGAGAGGGGAAAGGAATGGAAGGCAAAAGAAGAAAATGGAGAATTTGGACCCATGTTTTTATAAAATTTCTGACAACAGTTATTGGGCTTTAAAGCCATTTCTATCCGGCAGATCTGTAAGGAGCTGCAAGCCCTTGAGCTCAGTTGACGGGGTGTGCAAAGGGCCAGAGAGATGGGACATAGGCTCAGACTTACTCATGTAGGGAGAACAGTGGGACCCTAATTTGAGCCAAGGAAAGTCTGAATCCTGAATTTTAGTTATTCTATTTTGAGTTCGATATTTTCATTTTGTGTTAAATTAGCAAATTAATTAACTCTAGGTTCTTTCAAGAACATTTAATTTCCGGGTGCCTGTGTGGCTCAGTCAGTTGAGCATCTGACTTAGGCTCAGATCATGATGCCACGGTTCATTAAGTCAAGCCCCCTATCTGTCTCCAGCCCCACATTGGGCTCGCTGCTGACAGCACTGGGCCTGCTTTGGATCCTCTGTCTTCCTCCCTCTGCCCCTATTATGTTCATATTACCTATCTCTATCTCTCAAGAAAAATTTTAAAAAGAAAGAAAGAAGAAAGAAAGAAAGACAGAAAGGAAGGAAGGAAGGAAGAAAAAAAGAAAGAAAGAAAGAAAGAAAGAAAGAAAGAAAGAAAGAAAGAAAGAAAGAAAGAAAGAAAAGAAAATTCATTTCCATCCAACGGTTTGAGAAGTCAGCTCAGGGTTGCCTGCTCCTAGTCCTGTCGTTCACTCTCCAGCAGAGGAACAAGAAGGGGTGGGGGGCATGCAATTCCCGAAAAAACCTGAGCCTGCGTCACCATAAGGAGGAAAGGGGTTTTTGTGGCTACAGGTCTTCTGCATGTGCAGCTACGGAAACTCTTCCAGTCTTTTCTCTGATTGCGGCGAATGCCTGACGCTTACTCGGTTGGGGACACATCGGTCGTTTTATGGGTGTCCATGAGGCTCTGCACTGCTTCTTAGCCTGAGAAATTTTCAAAGACCCAGCTATGCTCTGTATCCAGTAGACCTTATCTGGGGATCAATACCTCACCCTCACAAAGGGTCAATTCTCCCAACACTCACCCCCCCAGTTTGCCCCTAATGATGGTGAATTTTACATGTCACCTTAACTAGGCTATGGCGCCCTGGTGTGTGGTCCAGAGCCAGTTTAGATTTTGTCCTGAAAGTAGGTTTTGGTGTGATTAACATTTAAATGTGTACACCTTGCATAATACAGATTACTCTCCCTAATGAGGAAGGGGACCTCATCCAATCAGTTGAAGGCTTTAAGAAGCAAGACTGAGGTTTCCCAAAGGAAAAGCGATTCTTCCTTAAGATGCAACAGTAGAAACTCCGCCCAAGATTCTAACCCACAGATTCCCCACTCAAGGCTGCAGTATCAACCCTGACCTGAATTTCCAGCCTGCCAGCCTGCTCTACAGATTCTGGACTGGCCAACCCCACACCCTTCAATTCTCAAAATCTCTCTCTCCACGGATATCTCACTGGTTCTGTGTCTCTGGACGATCCTGACGGATAACACTCTTCACATCCCTTAGGGGCCACCATTTCAGCCTGTGAGAATACCAGGCAGGGCACTCGGTTCTGCCTCCCCACTGTCCTTTCCTTAGACCGTTCATATTAATTCTCTTACTTTTCAGAGCTCATGGGGTAGGACTCAACTGCTGGGCTGCATACATGGGAAATCTAGGCAAGACAGTGTGGGACATGTCTGTACTCTCCAACTCTCTCCCCTTGGGGAAAAATTTTAAGGGAAAATCCAATTATATATTCTTTTTTTTAAGTTTATTTATTTATTTTGAGAGAGAGCTTAAGCTGGGGAGGGGCAGAGAGAGAGGGAATACCAAACAGGCTCGACACTGTCAGTGTGGAGCCTCATGTAGGGCTCAAACCCAGGAACCAGCGATCATGACCTGATCCTAAGTCAGATGCTTAACCTACTGAGCTCCCCAGGTGCCCCTGATGATCTGGAATTACAAACCTCCTGACTGCCTCTCACACTCGCTGACCACGCCTCGTGGCACAATCAACAAAATGGATATCTCCTGGATTCTGAGTATTTACCCTACAGCTTTCTGAGGGACCATTTCTTCAGTTTTTTTCAATTTCTTTTAAACCTTCAGAGAAATATGGCATTGTCTAACGATTGGTCTATTTTCACTTTACTGGGAAATATTCTCATCTCAAATTTGATCCTTCTGAAAATCCCTCCCGCCCTAGCTTGAGAAACACCACCCAAGAAAAGACACAGCACCAGAGTCTCTCAGGTGGTCTACAGGCACAGAGCAAACAGTCCTCGCTGGCATGTCTTTATCCACAGGGTAGATCCAGTCTTTACTTCCAGTTCTCGTATTTCTTATCATGCATTTTTTGTAGAAATTTTGATTTAAATTGGCATTAAAATACTATTTTACCTGAATTGCTGAGATGGGTTATATATATCCATATACATAGATCTCCATATACATATATCCATATCCATGTATCTCCATATGTATCTCCTTAAGCTTTGCGCCTGGGGAAGGACCTCACCTCCTCACTCTGGTCCTGATTCTGCATAAAGGACTTTTAATACTTCAGACTTACACATCTTTACTGTGAAGACAAAAGTAGTCCTGTGATATCTAGAGATGCACAGGTTTCCAACTACACCCAGGGAGGAAAGATTCTATTTATTAAACTCCCAGCCCTCTGAAGTTTGAGATTCCTGATAGGAAAGAGGACCCCAGGGGCCAGGATCCTAACAGAGGTGGAATCTGGGGTTGGCATGGAAGGGTTGGTGGCATCTGGCTCAGTAGCGAGGAGGCACTGGGTCCTCCTGAGGGGAGAAAGGACTCAACACAAAGATCAGAAAGGAGGCCTGGGGAGGGAGCAAAAGGAGAGGGATTGTGGTAAGAAATGCAGTCAGACAGTACCAGGGCTCAGGTCACAGCACGCTGGAATGACCCGGAGGGTTCATGAAAAAGCCCGGTGGCCTATGACCACCCAGACCAGCGTCATTTGAAACTCCAGGGGTCGAATCCAAGCATCAGTAGTTTTTAACGTTCCCCAAGGGATTCCAATCGCAGTGGCCAAAACTGAGAACCACGGGTGTAGGCCTAGGAGGATATGACAAGGAGTTTGTAACCGCAATGCGAAATCATTGTAGAGTTGTAAACAGGGAAATCATCACATCTAGTTTCTTTCTTTCTTTTTTTAAGATTACACTGGTTACAAAAGAGAATTATCCAAAAGACCTGCTCCTCATCAACCACCGTTCGATACATTTGCTTCCTCGGTAAGTGAGGCTGACCACTGAACATCAATATATACTAAGAAGTGGAGCTGGAGGTAGAGAGACAGAAAGAGGGCTGGTGGACCAAATGTTTCTACAGGGGTAATAAGTTTACAGGGGGGGTTATTTTATTGCCCTACCTAAATTCTCTGTAAGACTTATAAATCACTTGTTTAAAATTTTTTTGGCTGGTCTATGCCTTCCCCTTCTTTCTCTTCTAACATTTCCATGACTTTTTGTCTAAAAACAATAAAATCTGACCTGGCTTCTAATATCCTGTTCTTACCTAGAAACATCAATCGTCCCATTAGATGTGTTTAGGTTTGTGCGCTTATGCAACTCTGCCATCTACTGGCGGCACCTCACAACTGCGCCCTGACTGGTGTGTGGTGAGTCTCACTTGGCAATGTGACACTCTTTTCTTCATTTTCGTTTTTAATGTTTATACCAATGGCCAATGAGACACAAAGATAGATCATATACGTGCCTACATATGTGCCTGTGCACACACAACACACACACACAGACACACACATACGGGAGTATTGCAGGTCCGAGAGAGACACACACAGACTTCAAAAGAGGCGAGTCATAGACACAGGTTACACCCCGATATTAGAATAGTTTCCCAGTTTTGCTATTCGCACACACATAATCTGTTTTTGAACTCATGGACTCATGGTTGTTGCCGCCTAACATAAACTAGTGCGAGACTCAGCTTCTCACACAGAACTACCAGGACCCCAAAACCTCTGACACAAACTGGTTATGTACTCCATATATAAAAGGATTTTCTAAGCATAAAAAGGAAAACAATAATAAACAAAATGATATATTACAAAATGAAACATTGTCTAATCCACTTAGAAATTGCTTTCCTTAAGAAATCTCTGATTTGGGGTGCTCTGTGTTTGTGTGAGGATCCTATCTCGTAGGTACCATATGGTATGTCTGTCTATCTATATATGTATCTATCTATCTATATATCTACTACCAAAATATCCTGGGGGAAAGAGAGAAGAATGACAGATTACACACCACGGTGTAACAAATGGTTACAACAAACTGCACACTCACGGCCTGAAACACGAAATTCTCCTTTCCTATTCTCCTCAGCAGGACTACAGTTTGCTACTTAGGAGATATTCTTTTTTCCCCTGCTTTTACTTTCATCTTCTCGAAAGGTCTCAAGGTTAGTCTAATTCATTATTTGACCATTTTTAAATTGTCTAAACCATTAAACAGCAGATACCACAGACTCTAGAACTCTCTCTAGTTCATCCTGTGGTTTGGAGATACTCTGCACATCAGCCAGAGTGGGGCGGCTCTGTTTCGTCCTGGACAGTAGCTGAGAGGATCCCAGCAGGATAACCATTCACCTGCCAGAACCTGCCTCAAGTCACTCAAATCTAAGTCTTCAGGGTCTCTGGAGCTTTCTCAGAAGGGCGGAGCTGTGAGTACTGTGTCTTCCCTGACACTTAGGTCCTTCTTCCCCTCAGCAGTAAGGAATGTGTCTCTGTTAGTTTCCCTCCAAGCACAGAAGACATTTGAAGGGACATTGCTCACGGGAGAGGTGTGTGTGGCCCTGCCTTTGGCTCTTTCCACCCTGTCACACCCACGAGGGGATTTGCATGCTGTCCCCTGGGGAGGACCTGCCCTCTGACATAAAGCTCAGCTCTGGCCTTCTCTTGACCTGTCAGGACTCATCAGTTCTGCTTCTCACAATGAGGTTCCCTGCTCAGCTGCTGGGGCTGCTGGTGCTCTGGATTCCAGGTGAGGGCGGAGGGGGGTGAGAGAGGAGCATGGGGTGTGAGGGGAGAGATCTTGGGCCGCTCCTGCTCCCCATGTGTACTCTGTGTACCCACCCATGGGACTGTCCTCCACAAGGGGAAAATCCAGAAGAAACTGAAAGGAACAAGGAACAGTGCTTTAGTGAGAAGCTGGACAGGAAAGTGGTCACTTTGTGCCCTTAATTCCTGGCTTGTCCTTAATATTGTGTGAATCATATCATAAAAATGATTTACCCCGAAATACAAATAACTTAAGATTATAAAAATGACTCATAATATTTCTGCATGACCTTAACTTCTCTCTCATTATTTTAGGATTCTGTGGGGGTGTCGTGCTGACACAGACCCCACTGTCCCTGCCCGTCACACTGGGACAGCCGGCCTCCATCTCCTGCAGGGCCAGTCAGAGCCTCAAAGACAGTGATGGAGACAGCTTATTATATTTGTACCTGCAGAAGCCAGGCCAGTCTCCATGGCTCCTCATCTATCTGATTTCCAACGGGGCCTCTGGGGTCCCAGACAGGTTCAGAGGCAGTGGGTCAGGGACAAATTTCACCCTGACAATCAGCAGGGTGGAGGCTGAGGACCTCGGAATTTATTACTGCATGCAAGCTACACACACTCCTTTCACAGTGGTTCAGCCCTGAACACAAACCCCTCTGTCTGGCACGTCACCACCCTCCACACGTGTTACTTGAGTGGGGAGCAGACACAGCAGAGTCTCAGTGGCCCCGAGAGGCAGATGCTGGAGACATCAGGGCATCACGTGCAGCTGAGGGCTCTGGACCGTGTCGCCGCCCCTCAGCTGCACCAGCCCAGCGCGGCATGACCCGCACCGGGACGGAGGTGATGTACGTACCCTCTGAACAGTACGAGGGAAGGGAGAGCGGACCTGCACCCCATCCACACCCTCCCCACCTGTGTGCATGGGTCAGGGACATGGAGTCAGCTGAAGAGTCAGCAAATAGAGACATGTGTGTGACGACACAACTTGGATACATGTTGGGACAAACAAATTTTGGTATATTTTGTATTGTTAACATGATACATCATATTTGGTATTGTTCAAGATTATTATTTTTATTTTCCCACTTTCTGAACCTCTTCTTTACAAGTTACACTAACCCCTCTTTTTCTATGTTCTCTAGACACCATTACATACACACTATTCCCACAGCAAACATGGCTGAGAATGATTACTAAAAGCCTTTGGTGTTTCTGCACCAAAATAGACTTTTGAAAACTCATAGCACATAAGCGCCCCTAATCCTATGAACGAGATGTGGTCTGTGTACACAATGGGAGTTTACTAAGCAACAAAGAAGGACGGAATCTTGCCATCCTGGACAACATGGACAGACCGTGAGGGTTTGATGGGATGTGAAATAAGTCAGACAGAGAATGACAAACGCCATGTGATTTCATTTATATGTGAAATCCAAAAAACAAAACTCACACACCAACCAAACAAGAGCAGACCTGACCCATGAATACAGAGAACAATCTGGTGGTTGCCACAGGGGAAGGAGATGGAGGGGGTGGGGGGAGAGCAAAGGGCCAAATGGGAGTGGAAGGTACAGGCTTCTAACCGTGGAATGACTCAGTTGCACAGGGAATATAGTCACTGACACTGTAAGAGCGGAGTACGGACACAGACGGCAGCTGCTCTCATGGCGGGCCTGGCCCTGCGTACAGACTGTCACATCGCTGTGTTGTGCACCGGAAAGCACTGTAACGTTGAGTATCTACTCAGCTGCAGTAAAATGCAACTGCACACACACGCCTATGAGCACACACAAAACAACCCAATCCTAGAAGTTTTCATTTGTCTCTATTCCCTTTTTCTTGAGAAAACTGGAGTTCTTGGAATTTCAAAGGGGCTCTGAGCCCTTTCAAAGTAACCTGAAAGTGGCAGAGCGCAGAATGCACATCATGTAGCACAGGAAGGATGCAGAATGATATGGATTTTTTTCCATAAGTAAAGTAAATTTCAAAACTGTCACATTTGATGGAAAAGAGTACTATTTTATACGAAGCTTTGAACTAAATTATTAGAAAATTTTGAAATTATTTTCTTGGTAATAGAAGAGAGTGATCGAATGCGTTAAACAGGTGTTTTGAATTTCATGCAAATATGAAGCTACTTTCAGTTTCAGTTATTTTGTATTATTATGTTGCAGGAAATGTCAGACGAAACACTAAAATATCATTGTATACATTTATATGTAAAATGTTTTTGATTTTTTAAATATTTATTTGCTTATATGAGAGAGAGAGAGAGAGAGAAGGAGAGACTGAGCATAAGTGGGGGAGGGGCAGAGAGAGAGACACACACAGAATCAGGAGGGTCCAGGTTCTGAGGTGTCAGATCAGAGCCTGATGCAGAGCTCGAACTCATGAGCTGTGAGATCATGACCTGGGCTGAAGTTGGATGCTCAGCTGACGGAGCCACCAGGCGCTCCTCTAAAATTAAATTCACGGGAACCCGAGTGGCTCAGTCAGTTGAGCATCTGACTTTGACCTTGGCTCAGGTCATCATCTCACAATTCGTGAGTTCAAGCCCTACATCAGGCTCCACGACGATGATGTGGAACCTGCTTGGCAATCTTCCTCTCTCTCTGTCCCTCCCTGCTCGCTCTCTCTATCTCAAAGTAAATACATACTTTACAAATTTTGTCATTAAATTCAGTTTTACACAAAACTGATTTGTGTGAAGAGTTAAATAGTTTTAAAAAATGGTTCTATAAGAATCATCAGGTCTAGATATATCAAAATTATATTTTAAAATGATTCATCAGAAATGCATCATGTTGTTGTTGTAAGCTGTAAAATATTCCTCAACGTTCAAGGAACAGTTGCAACAGCAAAAAATAATGCCCATCAGAATTAAAAATGGTCAAAAGACATTGGTGGTCATTTATTTGCCAAAGACTGATGTCATTTTCGATTATATATGGAACTTGAATTTGCTAGAAGTACAAATTTTGATGCCATGATAACTGAGATTGCAGAAAAGCAATTCAGAAAAAATCTCATAACCAGTCAAAACGTCATATTAATCAAGTATTATCATCTATTATACATATTGATTGCATTTATAAGATTATAACACACATTATTTTTGCAAGTTTATCTGTTTGTAAACTTACTGCAGTGTCATTGCAAAATATCTCTGTTTTCTGTTTCTACCACTGCTCCTTGTTGGTGGTGGTCCCAGGTCCTGCGACAATCACACATAGTGACTCAAAACGATGCGTAGAGCTGTCGAAATCACATGCTTTCTGGCAGCCCTCCCTTACGTTCAGGCACCGCATGCCAAGAAAAGGGAAAATTGCTGAGAGGGGACACTCGTATTCAGGCCTTGGGCCGAGAAAAGAGGCCAGGGACAACCAGGCTTTAATTAGACCAAGGCTGGTCCGTAGTCCAGGATGTTACCCCACTGCTGTCAATGAGCTTTATCATCTCAGGAGAGGAGGTGGGAAGAGTATATCAGGCACAGGATTATAAGGAATTTGTCTGGGTGACTCAGTGGGGTAAGGGCCCAACTCTTGGTTTCTACGCAGGTCATGACTTCACGGTTCATGAGTTCGAGCCCCGTATATGGCTGTGCACTGTTAGTGCTTGGGATCCTTTCTCTCTCATGCTCTTTCTATCCCTCCCCCACTCACTCTCTCTCTCAAAATAAATAAACTTAAAAAAAAAGAACATCTCCAAAGCACAGTAAGTTTTAGCAGCATGGTGATGATCCCAGAGTTCAGTGAGCGCAGATGATTTGTTCATGTGATGGAACACAATAGTGAGTTACAGAAATGAAACAGATTCAATCATACTGACACGTGATAGAAAGATATTTGATAAACTTTTATGCATATTTCTATTTTTAATTAAGCAATATCTTAGTATACTAGTAATAGAGAGAGTTAGAATTCATATACCTTTTCAAACGGACTCGTTTATGAAAATAAAGAGAAAATGCTCTTGATGGTAACCCAGAACTGTATCAGGTAGAAAAGAAGACATAGTTATCTCAGAGATGATTATGCAAGTAAAGAAAGTTAAGAAGAAAACCAAGAAAAAAGTAATACACAAAAGGAGAAAAAGGTAATATGTGACATCAATTAATCTCCCAAGTAAAGAAGGAGAGCGTCCATGGAAACAGGTGCTCGGAAGCGGGGAGCCTTCTCCACTGCCCAGTGCTGCAGAGTAGCGTGGGCTTGCTCCAAACACATCAGCCCTTTCCCTCCCTCTTCCCCCCCCTACCACCCCCCATAGCTCATAATATCTATTCTACGTAATGTATCGAACTAGAACCAATATTTCACACTTATCTCTAGAAGACGGTTTTAATATATTCATATCAAAGCTTGAATCTTAGTTAGCCACCTGACTTTTCTTCTCATTCTTAGAAGGAGCATCCTCAAAAATGGGTGACGGGCATTGAGGAGGGCACTTGTTGGGATGAGCACTGGGTGTTGGATGTAAGCGATGAATCCCGAGAATGTACTCCCAAGACCAAGAGCACACTGTATATACACTGGAAGTTAGCCAACCTGATGCTAAATTATATATTTTTTAAAAGTCTGTCCTCTATTCCAATTACAAACTTTTAAACCTTGTGGACAACTAGGGATCAGAGAAATCAGAGATGCTTTCTTCTTACAAACATGGGGGAGAAGTTTCTCGAGGACTGGACGTGAACCCCGCCTCCAATGAGAAGCCCCAGGAGACACCACGCCCTACAGGTGCCCTGGTTTGGCAGCTGAGGCCAGATCCGTCCAACCCCTCACTCATTTACATGTTTTCCCCAGAGAATCCATATTTCTGCTCTTCAGAAGCTCCATAAATAGGCAGCTCAGTGATTCGGGGCAAAAAACAGCCTCAGGCAGGCCTTGCCTTGAACATGAGTGTCCTGACCCAGCTCCTCTGCCTTCTGCTGTCCTGCCTCCCAGGTGAGGGTGGTTCAGGGGACATCCCTGAGATGGTGGTAGTTCTCTCTTCTTGACTGTGGGGTCTCCCCAGGGCTCGGACCAGGGATCTCCTCTCCCCTCGGAGACCCAGGTGCTCTCAGGTTAGAAGACCAGGACAGCCAGAACCTTCTGGGAGGAAATGGAATGGGATCTAGTAAACCATGGTGACTTTGTTTTCTTTCCTTCCCAGCTGCCAGTGGCACCGCTGAGCTGACTCAGTCTCCCGCCCATCTCACTGTGTCCCTGAGAGACAGCGTGTCCATCACCGGCAGGGCCAGCGAGAGCATTAGTGATGACTTAAGCTGGTATCAGCAGAAACCGGGTCAGCCTCCCAAGCTTATCATCTATGATGCTGATGACCTAGAGGCTGGTGCCCCAGATCGGTTCTCTGCGATTCAGTCTGACACAGAATTCATCCTCACAATCAGCACACGCCGCCAGTTACTACTGCCAGCAAGGTTATGTACTTCCTCCTACGGTGATGCAGCCCCGAGCATAAACCTTCCCCCGGGGCTGCTAGTGAGGCGACAACTGTCAGGGGTTCCAGCAGCCGCACTATGCCCTGCCCTCTGATCATCGGGGCAGGGTGTGCTCTGGGGAAAGGCTTGCAGGGCTCAAGGACGAGGGCCTGCAAGGGACTGTGTCCTTCCAAAGCTTCCTTCCTTGACAATCCCAAATCCTCAAACCTTCAATTAATCTAATATTGAGATCTCTAGGTGACACCTCTAAAGGAATTTGTCCACAGATGGTCTTTGAATCCCATCTGTGACATACACTCTGAGAACACGGCATGAAAAAAATAAAAGAGGAGCCTATATCCAAGAAATACTACTCTTGCTACTCCTCCTAATAATAACAAACAGCTACAACAACGGTCTGTTGCCATTTGCTGAACGCTTGAAGACCTGCTGTGTGTTCAGTGGCGCACTAAGGCCTTGCTCGTCTAGAGTAATCAGTTGCACAAAAATCCCCTAGAGATGAGGAATCAGAGGATCTCAGAGTTCAGGGGCTTCAAGGTGCTTGTAGGGAAGAAGACAGGGAAAAAATCTGATCCTCAGTCCATAATGCCTACTCACTGATGAACTCAGGCATTTAAAATATAAAGTGCCTTTAACTGTTATAATGTGAATCTAAAGTGTACACCTGGATGAGCACAAGCAGATACATGCCCCCTCTCCCCACGACTCAGATCCAGACAGACAAACCCTCTCCAGCATCACACTTTGCCCTCATGCTCCTACCAACCAATGCCATGCTCCATCACTACCACTAGAGGCCGCTGCCACCTTTCTATTTCCTAACCATGTAGACCAGACTGTTCTTGTACTTCATGTAAATGGACAATAAACTATTATAAATACATAAATTAATTAAAAATTAAAAAAGTTCTAGATGACAGATGTAGAACTATTATAATCACCATTTGTTAATAAAAAAATTTAGCAAGTGGTTTAGAAAAAAAAATAGACTCCTAAAGTATACTTTTTGGTGTCTTGCTTCGTTGGCTCAACAGGTCCTTTGAACTTCCTCTGTGTTGTTAGTGTGGCAGTAACTTGGTCCTTTGACTGCAGAAGAGTTTGTTGTTACAAGAAAATGTCACAGTACTTTCATTTTTCAATTAATGATTGCTTTCAGGTTTGAATATGTTATCAATAGAGTGTTAAAGAACATTCTTTCAAAGTCATCGGTGGATTTATGCACTCACTCCCCATGGGTGTGTTCCGGGTATGAAAGCGGGGAGCCACAGAGCTAGCCTCGGCTTGGCTGTGGTAGATACTATGAAACAGTTGTCTGAAATGGGGAAACTCATTACACCCCACCCACCATGTGTAACATTTCCACTTGCTGTCAACCCTCTCCCCATACTTCCTTTGTCAGACTGTTTATTATATCCATATTGGTGGATCCTGAAGTAGTACTGTTGTTAAAATTTACATCTCTGAGATGATTACTGATTTTAAGTAATTTACCATAGGTTTACTATTGGTTGCTATTTAGATTGTTTCTTGGGCAGTGCTTGGTCTAGTCAGAAACACACACATAGTTGTTCTCTCTTTTTTTTTTTAGTTCTTTATATTCTGAAAATGAATCTTTTGTTAGAAATGTGCATGAGAATATCTTCTCCCATTTTATGGTTCATCTATTTAGTTCCTTATGACACATTTGAAAAGGAATTATTAACTCTAATGAGGTCTAATTTTTTTCATTTCTTTCTCCAGTCATTTGCGGGGGTGTGGGGGGGAGGTGAGTCTGTGTCACAGATCTGATGTCTATTTTGTTCCCTCTCGATAGGAAATGCCTTTATGCGTGGCTCAGTATGTCTGAAACTTACTTCTGCCGTTTTCTGGTGATCAGACTGAGGGGAAGTAGCTTATTCTCACCAACACATAACTCTCAGTGACTATGGACATAACCACAAATAATAACTTACTGGTTGTGCCTGCCTGGACTGACACGGGCCCATCACCCGGGGGATATTGGCATCAGATGCCTCCATTGCCTTGTGTTCACTGATTTATGGGTTTTTTGGCTTTTTTTTTTTTTTTAGAAAGAAAGAGACTGCGAGAGCAGGGGAGGATCAGAGAGAGAGGGAGACCCAGAATCGGAAGCAGGCTCCAGGCTCTGAGCTAGCTGTCAGCACAGAGCCCGACACGGGGCTGGAACTCAAGAACTGTGAGATCATGACCTGAGCCAAAGCCGGACGCTTAACTGGCTGAGCCACTCAAGGGCCCCTTGTGTTCACTGACTTAATGGGAATGATGGAGGTGGGCCTGCGGTGTGCTGCTTAGATTCCCCTTCGTAAATAAGAGATGTCCTGTTGCAGGTGCTGTGAGGCTGCCTGCAGGCCGCCCTCCACTGGTCGCCCTCTGAGGAGACCTCCTTGCTGAAGAACTACCAGGCCCAAGCTTACACTTCTTTTCCAGGAAAGACAATACTTACTCGGTGCAAGGGCATAAGGCCCAGCCCCCTTACTCCCCTCCAAATCAACTCTGTAGAGCGATCGCATCTCTAGACCTCCCTGTGGGGAGGGCGGAGGCTTTTCTTGAGACCCCATCACAGCTCAGTTTCTCTCTCTGTCCAATCCTGCTTCCTGTCTCTCCTTTGAGATATGCACATCTCAAGAACACTCCAGAAGCAAAAACCTAACCTCTCTCTCAGAGTTGGTTTCCCAGGGAATCTTGGGATTCCTATGGGGAATGGGTTTTCCATTGTCACCCTGTGACGAGTGGGATCAGGGGCAGCACAGGCCAGACAGTAGTGACAGCCCTCAAGAGTAAAGTGTGTGCAGTTACCAGAGGGCACAGCAGGTGCAGAGCGACGTCAGAAATAAGGATCTGTAGCAGCGAGTAAAAATCACGGGTTATTAGGGATTAAGTTGATGTGTAGACCCTTGGAGACTTTGATGCATGTGACTGGAAGACTCTGGGTGGGGTGAGCTGAAGCCTAGAATCACAGCTGCTGATTCAGTTCCTGCATCTGAGCCAGCTCACGTGCAGGAGAGCCCTGCTCAAAGGTGAGGCCACATCCTCGTGAGAAATTTAGCCACAGATGTTTGGAGAACATTTGCCTCAATATTTTCTGAGGGAAACTCAGGGCAATTTCCTCAAAGCAAATGTGAACTAGAGAAAGGAAAATATCCACATTTTCCCAGTCACGTAAGCTCCCCAAGTTTGTCTAACATCTAAGTGTGAATATGAATTTGGATAAAAGTTAGTTATCAGAGAAACACGTGGGTGGCTCAGGTGGTTAAGCATCGACTTCGGCACTGGTCATGATCGCACAGTCCATGAGTTTGGGTCCTGCATCGGGCCTTGTGCTGACAGCACAGAACCTGGAGCCTGCTTCGGATTCTGTTTCCCTTCCTCTCTGCCCCTACCCTGCTCACGCTCTGTCTCTCTCTCTCTCAAAAATAAATATACTTTAAAAATTATAAAAAATATTACATATTCATAAGAAACTGATTTTCTGGGGTGCCTGGGTTCCTCTGTCAGTTGAGTGTCTGACTCTTGATTTCAGCTCAGGTCATGATTCCAAATTGTGGGATTGAGCCCTGTGGTTGGCTCCACCCTGATGGTGAAGCCTGCTTAGGATTCTCCTCCCTTTCTCCCTCTCTTTCTCTCACTCTCTCTCTCTCTCCCTCTCTCCCACTCCCTCCTCCTTTCCCCTATTGATGCATTCTCTCCCAAAAAAATAAATAAATAAATAAATAAAGGAAGAGAGAAACTGATTAAGCATGTGACTTTGGCTCAGAACACTCTGACAGCTCAGAGCCTGGAGCCTGTCCCAGATTCTGTATCTCCCTCACTTTCTGCCCCTCCCCTGCTCAGTCTCTGTCTGTCTGTCTCTCTCTCTCTCAAAAATAAAAACATTTTTAGAAAAAGGTATAACACCTAGCTGGCTAGCTATCCAACTAATCTACTGCACCTCCTTACCACAGATAGTGAAAAATGCTCAGAGGGGACACTTCTATTCTGGTCTTAGGCTTAAGGAACAGTCAGATCTTGATTAGACCAAACCAAAGGGTCCATAGTCAACGATGTTACTCCATTTGCTATCACTGGATTTTATCATCTCAGGAGGAGGCAGGAAAAATAGACCAGACATAATATTATAAGACATGTGTCAGTCTGGACATTTTGGAACATTGTAATTTTCTGTTTTGTCAACTTTATCAGCTACTACAGGAGTTAGATTTAATCAAGTATTCAAAAAATGATTTCAATATGACATTCATAATAGGAGAAGAAGAGTTGGTTTTCATTCATTAATCCTTCATAGGTGAAAAACGTATCATTTCGATCAAATAACGCAAAAGACCCAGGACCTGTGTGGTGGCTGCCCCCACTCATCTTCCTTATGGGAAGGATGCGGTGGAGTCAATTACACCCTCCTCATCCTGGTTATGGAGTAAAATCTTAAAAAAATAACATACCCTAGGGCGCCTGCTTGGCTCAGTCAGTTAAGCATCCAACTTTGACTCAAGTTATGATCTTACAGTTCGTGAGTTCAAGCCCCATGCCTGGCTCTGTTTTAAGAGCTCAGAGCCTGCTTGGGATTTTTTCTCCCTCTTTGTCTGACCCTTCCCTGCTCACTTGCTCACAAAAATAAATAAATAAACTTAAAAAAAACTAATTTTAAATAATAATAATAAATCTATCGTTATGAGAAACGAATCTGGTATTTCCTTCTACTACTACTGCCCATGTGAAATTAAGCCTGTTGAGATTAATTAGGCTTAACAGCGCTCCAAGTCAGACCCGTATTCTCCACACAGCTACCCCATAAGAAAAAACATTTTCCTGTCCTGTATAAGAGATTTTAGATCAAAACACTATAGATGTTTGACAAAAGGCTCTTCTAATGAGCCTTGTGGACCCAAAACATAGTCTTGAAGGAGTTAAAAACACAAGAATTGCACTTAAGTCTGGCCTGGAGGAAGAAGAAATGCCTAAATTGGAGATAAAAAGTAGAAGACAAGGTCAGAACATGGTCCCTTATCGGGGTCCACATTCAACGAATATCCTCCCTTGTACTGACTTCAGTTATGAGGATGGATAAGAATGCTGGAAACCCAGGTGCAAGGCCAACACACACAGGGCCCCGTTGTGCCTGCATCAATGAGAGGCTTTCTCAAGCAACCTGGTAACAAGCATTCTTTCTCTTGTGGTTTATGAGCCAAATAAAATAACTCCTAGCCTGTCTACATACAACTTAACCTATGTTTTAATCTTAGCTTTATTAACTTAAATAATGTGTATGTTACCCTATTTTTTACTAAAAACATCCTGTTATGTTCTTGGTTATAAGATTTACTCAACCTCACTGTAAGCACATTACATGACTTGGTTGTAAACTGTTAATCAAAAACAAAGTCATAATTATTGCAAAAAACCAACACACACAAAATAAGATAGGTTTGTTACTTTCTTAATTATAGGGACTGAAGCAAATTGAATGAGATAGTTCTACAAAAATACTTCTACAAAACTTGTTTCTGTATACTTTTGACGATTAAAGTATCTTATAAAAAATTAGTCACTAAAAAAATTTCTATTTTCTAAAGTCATCACTTTCAATGATTAAAACATCTTATCACAAAGAATTAGTCACTGTAAAAAATTTCTATTTTCTGATGTTATGTTATCACTTGACCTATAAATAAACACATCAAAGCAGACAGAGCAGAGATGCCTGCCTGGTGATCAAGAAAGAAACTTGTGGCTCTCTCATCACTCTCTGTCATGCAGACACCATCCATCCTTCAGGGAAGGCTGGACCCCTGTAGCTGGACTCCGGCAGTGCTCTATTTTGAGAAACTGCATCATATCTGCATTTTCCCTTCATTGCACAGGTGGTCACAAAACTAGAGCCCATTGAAAACTGTCTTATCCCCAGACCTTGTTTCTTCACTTTTCTCTGAAGGCCGAATGTCTTCCACAGTCAGCCAAGCTCAGACCCCCCTCGAGAACCACTGTGAGGTCTCTGAGACACAGGAAGCAGCGCCCATGACCCTCCCAGTCTCTGAGGGAGAGAGGCTGGCCCCTCGGCTGCTGGAGGAGTTTGTGGTCCTGTCTGTAACACCGTGGGTGGGTAACTGCCCACTACTGACAGTAACAGTTAGCAGCATCTTTGGCCTCCAGGCTGCTGACTGTAAGAGAATAAGAGTTTCTGGATCCATTGCCACTGAAGCGAGGCAGGACCCCAGCCCCCAGCAGCCAGGTGTGCTGGGACATGAATGAGGAGGGTAAGAGAGGCTCCGGGCTTCTGTAGGTACCAGTTTAAGTGGTCGGTGCCTATATCAGTGCTCTCCTCACAGATGATCGTGAACTTGTCCCCTTGGGAAACAGCCATGGAGGCTGGAGACTGGGTCAAGAAGATTTCCTCCTGGAAACTAAGACCACATAGGAGAGGGCAAAGAGATAGAAGTGAGCAGAAACAGAGGTAGAGGATATTTTCCCACCATACCACACCCAGATTTACTGTTAGGACTCAGCCTTTTCAAAAAGAAACAGCTTGTCTTAGACTCCAATTCTGAAGGAAAAGAAGTATGGAGTTTTGCCCTTTCTTCTTTCTTACCAGTGACACTGAGCAGCAAGACGCTGAGAATTTGAGCTGGAAAGTCCATTAGATTGGATCAGCTCCCTCATGAGCTAAACACTTCTTCTCATAAGAACATCCCTTAGAAACAAGTCTGAGAGGTTTGTGGTTTCAAAGAAAGATGCAAATCATCAGGATATGGGTGAGGAGGTCCTGGCTCATAAACCCATGTGATCTTTCTGCTGGTAGAAGCTACATGGGCATTAGAGAGGGAAGGTTCTCAGTGCTTTTGTGAGGTGTGTGTGCCTCTGGTGTGGGGCAGCACTTACTTGTTCTGTCTAGAGAGGCTTAATTTAATCCTATCAGCAAAGAAAGCTCTATGACAAAGGGTAGAAGATAATTTCCTCTGTGATAAGAGTCTTCTGTACATAATGTCCATTAGAAAACACCAGCCTCCACAGGTTGTCTCCTCTTTCCCTGGCCACTGCTCAACTGAGACCCTGTCCATTCATGAAGGTCTCCCAAATGCCTCTGAACCCCTGGAGCACAAAGAGCGAGCACCACAGTGTGTGAAACAGAGTTTTCTAATTCAGGAATTTCTATTTCCTAGTTTGGAAAGTCATAGGAGAAACATGAGAAGCCAGAAGGGAAACACTGTGTTGAGGGGTCAGTCTGATGCTGTTCATAGCACATTACCTGGGGAGGCTTTCGTACTGAATGCCCCTGGCACGGGAGCCATTTGGGAGAAAGTGAATGAAGACAAGCAGACAAAATAAACCCTGTTCGTTATGACAGTTGTAGCCTACACTCCTTAGGGCGGCCCCTGATGGCGACACCCCAGAGCTCATGCCCTTATGTTCAGTGTGGGCAGAAACTGTGACTTGCTTCTAGTCCAGACAATCTTGCAGAGATAAAGGGATATTGCAGATGTAATTATGGTCCCAAATCAACTGATTTTGAGTAAATTAAAATAGAGATTATAATGGGTGGACTTCAATAAATCAGTGGAAAGCCCTTAAAGGAGCAACTAAGGCCTTCTTTGCTGTTGATGGATGTCCCCTTGCTGATTTGATTAAGGATCTCACATGTCAGGAAATTTGGGTGGCCACAGGACATTAAAGTGACCTCTGGCCTATAGCCATCAAAGGCCAGGACCCTTAGTCAGACAGTTGCAAAGAAAAGAATTCTGCCAACAACCTGATGGCCTTGGAAACAGATTCTTCAAGCCTCCAATGAGAATGCAGTCTGCTCAACACCTTGGTTCCTGCTTGGGATATCCGGAGAGGAGAATCCAAGTAATCATGCCCAGCCCTGACTCCTGGAAAAGGTGTGACAATAAACGTGTGTTGTTTTAGCCACTAAGTTTCTGCTAATTTGTAGTGGAGACAGAGAAAATGAATACAACAATAAAGTCTCCCATGTGGTGAGATGGTGTTACAAAGTTAGAAGTGAATGGGAATCTGCTCAGACAGAACGGTACCGGGGGCTGTGTGTCAGAGCTTCCCCGCCCCCGGGGAGGGTGCAGAAGCCCAAGGGAGGCCAAGGAAGGGGTGGAAGGCACGTGATAACTGACCCTCCATCTCTGTTACTGTGCACACTCAGGTATCCAAGTCCACTTCCCTGTCATGTTACAGAAAATAGAAAAAGTGAGGAGGGGCACCTGGGTGGCTCAGGTGGTTAGGCATCTGACTTTTGATTTTGGCTCAGGTCATGGTCTCAGGATTTGTAAGAGCAAGTCCAGTGTCAGGCTCCACACTGGACATGGAGACTCCTTGAGATTCTCTCTCACTCTGCCCTTCCCCTTCTCTCTTGAAAAAAAGAAAAAATAGGAAGGAAGGGAGAAAAAACAAACGAATGAAAGGAATGAAAGAAGGACAAAGAAAGAAAAAGAAAAAGAGAGGAAACAAGAGAAAACCTTGG
Source organism: Helogale parvula (assembly GCA_004023845.1). Lineage (NCBI taxonomy): Eukaryota > Metazoa > Chordata > Mammalia > Carnivora > Herpestidae > Helogale > Helogale parvula. The sequence goes on along the minus strand of PJEM01004182.1, from coordinate 39,135 downwards.
CCAGGTACATGGTGAGTATCAGAAAAAGGACATGAAAATTGGACAAGGAGGAAAGGAAAATATACTTAGATCTGAGAACCAAGCTTTGAGAAACAAATGCAGATGGAGAAATCTGAATCAAAGGAGCTAGATAACAATCTCACAGTTCTCAGGTTTCTAAGGAAACATAGAGAGATTTTTATGTAAGCTCTGCAGTAATATGATAATTAAATTATAAAACTGGTTATTTGGAAAACACATACACAGACACATGTCAACTTACCACTTCACTATTTCACATCCTGGCCCATTTACACAAACCACCCAGAGTCCCTGGGTCATAGAGAGGAAATTCTGAGCAAGCAGTTGAGCCTCACTGATCAGCCACCTGGGGAGGTTTGGTTTAGACCCGAAGCACTGGGGGAGGAGCCTCCTTAGTCTGCTGGCAGTGACAGTCCAGCATCACCTGCCTCCATGGGATCAATTGTGAGGGTGAACTCAGTCTCAGACCCACAGCCACTGATCCTGAGGGACCCCAGGCTCTCTCTGGGGTGTTTCATAAATCAGGACAGTACTCTGATTGCTGTTGATACCAGGTAATACTGCTGGTAATGCCCCAAGTACTACTGACTTTCTGACTGGCCCTGCAGAAATGGTGGAGCTCTGCCCTGGAGACAGGGTCAGGGAGGCTGGCCACTGGGTCAGCACACTGCCCCCGGTGGAGCCTGGAATGACAGATACAACAAACTTAACAGATGCACTGTGATCATCCCAGTGTAGTGCCTGAGTCCAGCTCCAGCAGGTTCAGGGGTCCCTGAAGCATGGAAGGTGTCGGCATGAGAGAGGGATGAGAGAGCCACAAGTTACTTTCTTGATCTCCAGGCGGGCATCTCTGCTCTGTCTGCTTTGGTGTCTTTTATTACTGTTCAAGCAATAACGTGACATCAGAAAATAAGAATTGTTTAGAGTGACTAATTTTGAGTGATAAGGTGCTTCAATCATCGAAAGTGTACAGAAACAAGTTTTACAGAAGTGTTCTGTAGAACCATCCCATTCATTCTAGGCACCAGTCTCCCAGATTAAGAAAGTAGCAAACCTATCTTGTTTTGTATGGGTTGGTTATTAGCCAATAATTGTAACTTCGTTTTTTAATTAACAAGATACAACCTATTCATGTAAGGTACTTACAGTGAAGTTGAGTAAATTTTATAGCCAAGAATATAACAGGAAGTTTTTAGTAGGAAACAGACTTAACATACATATTATTAAGGTTAGTAAAGCTAAGATTAAAATAGAGGTTAAGTTGTCTAGAGATAGGCTAAGATTTATTGTGATTGGCTTATAAACTACAAGAGAGGAAAAGAAAAGGAAATAAAAATGTTTATTAACAAGTTGCTCGAGAAGGCCTTTTTTTTGATGTAAGCACAATGAAGGCCTATGTGTGTTGGCCTTGGACCTGGGTTTCCCACATTCTCATCCTTCTCATAACTGAAGTCAGTATAAGGGAGGATATTTGTCGAATGTAGACTTTGGGAGGAGATCGTGTTCTGACCTTGTCTTCTACTTCCAAACTCAATTTAGGTTCCAATTTTCTTCGGACCAGACTCAAATGGACTATGTTTTTGACCTTGTATTTAATTTTTATCTCCAAATTGACTACATTTCTCCAAGCCAGAATCAAATGCAATATTTGTGTTTTTAACCTCTTCAGGTCTATGCTTTGGGTCTGCAAAGCTCATTGGAAGAGCCTTTAGTCAATCATTTATAATGTTTTGACCCAAATTCCTTATGCAGGACAGAAAATTGTTTTTTCTTATGGGGCGGCTGTGTGGGGAATACCGGTTTGATTTGGAACACTGTAAGGCCTAATGAATGACAACAGGCTTAATTTTACACGAGCAGTGGTAGTAGAAGGAGAAACCAGATTCGCCTCTCACGGCAGGAGCTGTACAAACGTCTGCCATTTCCTCCCTGTGACTGTGTCATCCAGCAAAGCCGAGAGGCTCCCAGCAGTGTAAGCCCACGTCATTGATGTGACCCTTGTAGTCAAGTCAGGGATGACACTTTGAGTAACCAGAAAACAAAGGTAACTGGGCAACAGAAAACCTAACCAAACGCTTTACTTTCAGCCACCAAGAGCCCAGAGACACCAAAAGCTTCATGGCCAACATCTCTCCGTGTGCTCCCCTCTCACCTGGGACTCAGGACTGCAGGATCCATAGCAGGGGAGCCCTGGACCCCGTCTCTGATGGTTGAACTAGAAGCTGCTCTAGTGACTGTGGGTGAAGGAAGGAGACCAAGAGAATGAGGAAATTAAAGGGTAATGTTCCAGAGTCAAGGAGGCCCAAGGAAGAGAGAATTCATCCATCAGGGTGTAAAATCACCGGGACCCTTTGCCAAATGCTAGAGACAACCTTACTGGCTCAATTATGCCATCTGTCTGCAAAAAAACACACCACTTCCTGTGACACAAAAACTCCTGACAGCTTCTCCAAGACATCTTCATGGCATTTGTGTTCACTAATCTCCCACTAAAAGGATCCAGTAGAAGCCATCCTCCTAACTTCCCCTGGCCTTAAACAGCCCTGTAAAGAGTAGTCGGGAGAGGTGGCTTCACAGGCAGACACAGAACATCCATGTTCAGGGCTGAGCAGGGAGGAAGCAGTTGGCATAGCACCGCCCCCCTGACCCACGGCCCTGGGGAGGAGGTTTGTGTACGAGGCTGAAGCACTGTGGGAGGAGAGCTATAGGCCTGCTGACAGTAATAAGTCGCCACATCTTCAGCCTGAAGGTTGCTGATGGTGAGGGTGAAATCTGTCCCAGACCCACTGCCACTGAATCGGTCGGGGACTCCAGATGCCCGGTTGGATGCACCATAGATGATTAGCTTAGGAAGCTGCCCAGGTTTCTGCTGGTACCAGGCTAGATAGTAGCTAACACTCTGACTGGCCCTGCAGTTCACGGTGACGCGCTGACCCAGAGACACAGCCAGGGAGCCCGGAGACTGCGTCATCGTGATCGTCCCACAGGCACCTGCAAGCAGAGCGGGTAATGAGGAGACACACGCACTTTATCGCAGACCCCCTGAAATATGTCGTTTGAAAAGCGGTGTGCCTGTCAGCACATAACTGGGTCTAGTTTGGAAATAGCCAGAATTTCTCATTATATCGTAAAAATTTTTTTAACTCAAAAATGATACTATTTCAAAGGAATGTGGCAAATCTAAAATTTCTCACCTGAGACCCACAGCATCAAGGGTATGAGGACCTGCCTCTGTGACACCATCTTGCTGTCCCTGCCTGCCCGACACAGCTTAGCTTACATGGCAAAGGCCCCTTTTATCCAACCTGAGCAGCTGGTCTGGGCCTGGAGGGGACTATGCAAAGCAACTGGTGAGGAGAGACACAAAGTACATCAACAGTTGGTTATGAAAGTATCGAATGTAAATTTCAATAGCCAAAAATATCACTAAAACTATAGCTGTAGGAGTAGAAACACAGAAGTCAGGTCAGAAACTCTTAGAACTTGTTAGAAGTTCTAAAATGACAAGGTGCTACAAGATCTAATCACGAGCTTCTATTTTAAATTTAAGAATATTGTTAAATGGGTTGAGTTTCTAGAAATGATGAGCTAGGCTCTTTCATATCAATAATCCTGGTAAAATTATAAAATATGATAGGAAACAATAAACAGTGGAAGAAAGGGAATGAGAGAGGAAGGCTGGGATGGAGAAAGGAAGGGAGGAAGGGAGAGATGGAGGGAGGGAGGGGGAAAGAAATGGAAGGCATGACAAGAAAATGGAGAACTTTGGGCCCAAGTTTTTATAAAATCTCTGACCAAAGATATTGGGACTCTAAAGCCATTTCTATCCTGCAGATCTGTAAGGAGCTGCAAGCCCTTGAGCTCGGTTGAGGGGCTGTGCAAAGGGCCAGAGAGATGGGACACAGGCTCAGAACTTACTCACGTAGGGAGAAAAGTGGAACCCTAATTTGAGCCAAGGGAAGTGTGAATCCTGAATTTTAGTTATTCTATTTTCAGTCAATATTTCTATTTTGTGTTAAATAAGCCAATTAATTATCTCAACGTTCTTTCAAGAAAGTTTAGTTCCAGGGTGCTTGGGTGACTCAGTCAGTTGTGCATCTGACTTTGGCTCAGATCATGATCCCGAGGTTCATTGAGTTCAAGCCCACATCTGTCTCCAGCCCCACATTGGGCTCGCTGCTGTCCGTACTGAACCTGCCTTGGATTCGCTCTCTTCTCTCTGCCCCTATCATGTTCACATTCCATGTCTCTAGACAAGAAAGAAAGGAAGAAACAAACAAACAAACAAAGGAAGAAAAGAAAATTCATTTCCATCCAATGATTTGAGAAGTCCGCTTAGGGTTGCCTGCTCCTAGTCCTGTCGTTCAGTCTCCAGCAGAGAAAAGAGAGGGGGTGGGGGGCGTGCAATTCCCTTAAGAAACTGAGCGTGCGTCACCATAAGGAGGGAAGGGGTTTTTCTGGCTACGGATCTACTGCATGTCCAGCTACTGAAACTCTTCCAGTCTTGTCTCTAAGTGCGAGGTGCCTGATGCTTACTCAGTCAGGGGGCACATCGGACGTTCTATGGGTATCCATGAGGCTCTGCACTGCTCCTTGGCCTGAGAAATTTCCTAAGACCCAGCTATGCTCTGTATCATGTAGACCTTAGCTGGGAATCCATACCTCACCCTCACAAAGGGTCAAGTCTCCCATAACTCAGCCCCCAGTTTGCCCCTAGTGATGGTGAATTTTATGTTATCATCTTAACTAGGCTATGGTGCCCAGTTGTGTGGTCCAGTACCAGTTTAGATATTGTCCTGAAGGTAGTTTCTGGTGTGATTCGCATTTAAATTTGTATACCCTGTATAATACAGATTACTCTCCATAATGAGTGAGGGGGCCTGGTCCGATCAGTTGAAGGCTCTAAGAAGCAAGACTGAGGTTTCCCAAAGGAGAAGCGATTCTTCCTTAAAGTGCAACAGTAGAAACTCTGCCTGACTTTCCATCACACAGATTCCCCACTCAAGGCTGCAGTATCAACACTGACCTGAATTTCCAGGCTGTCAACCCACTCTACAGATTCTGGACTTGCCAAGCCCCACACCCTTCAATTATCAGAATCTCTCTCTTTATGATATCTCACTGGTTGTGTTTCTCTGGAGGATCCTGACGGATGACACTCTTCACATCCCTCAGGTGCCACCACTTCTGCCTGTAAGAATGTCAGTCATGGCACTCATTTCTGCCTCCATACCATCTTTTCCTTAGACCATTCTTGTTACTTGTATTACTTTTCAAAACTCATGGGGTAGGACTCAAATGCTGGCTACATACATGGGAAATCTAGGCAAGACAGTGTGGGACATGTCTGTACTCTCCAAGTCTCTCCCCTTGGGGAAAAAACTTAAGGAAAAATCCAATTGTATATCCTTGTTTTTTCTTTAATTTATTTAATTTTTTGAGGGAAAGCATAAGCCGAGGAGGGGCAGAGAGGGAAGGAATACCAAGCAGGCTCCACACTGTCAGTGTAGAGCCTGATGTAGAGCTCAAACCCAGGAGCCCTGCGATCATGACCTGAGCCTAAATCAGATGCTTAATCTACTGAGCCTCCCAAATGCCCCCCTGATGTTCTGGAATTGTAAGCCTCCTGACTGCCTCTCACACTCGCTGACCACCCTCGTGGCAGAATCAACAAAATGGGTATCTCCAGGATTCTCAGGACTTACCCTCGAGCTTTCTGAGGGAACATTTCTTCAGTTTTTTTCAATTTCTTTTAAAACCTTCAGAGAAATATGGCATTGTTTCTCACGATTGGTCCATTTGCACTTTACTATAAAATATTCTCATCACAAATTTGATGCTTCTGAAAATCACTGCTGCCGTTGCTTGAGAAACACCACCCAAGAAAGGGCAGAGCACCAAAGTCTCTCAGGTGTCCTACAGCCATAAAGCAAACAGTCCCCCCGACATGTCTTTATCCACAGGGTAGATCCAGTCTTTACTTCCAGTTCTTGTATTTTTTTACCATGCATTTTTGGCATAAATTTTGAGTTTTAAATTTGTATTAAAATATTATTTTATCTGAGTTACTGATATGGGTTATATATATCCACAAACATATCTCCTTACAGAGCTCCTTAAGCTTTGCGCCTGGGGCAAGGACCTCACCAGCCTCACTCTAGTCCTGATCCTGCATAAAGGACTTTTAATACCTCACCCTTTCACATCTTCACTGTGGAGACAAAATAGCCCCGCGAATACTGTAATTGATATCTAAAGATGCACAAGTTTCCAAGTACAACCAGGGACAAAAGACTCTATTTATTAAACTCCCAGCACTCCAAAGTTCCATATTCCTGATAGGAAAGAGGACCCCAGTGGCCAGGATCCTAACAGAGATGGAATCTGGGGTTGGCATGGAAGGGATGATGGCATCTGGCTCAGTAGCAAGGAGGCACCGGGTCCTCCTGAGGGGAGAAAGGACTCAACACAAAGATCAGACAGGAGGCCTGGGGAGGGAGCAAAAGGAGAGGGGGCATGGTAAGAAACGCAGTCAGACAGTAGCCAAGGGCTCAGGTCACAGCATGCTGGAATGACCCAGAGAAATCATGAAATATCCCAGTGGATAGTGACCACCCAGACCAGCGTCATTAGAAACTCCGGGGGTTGAATCCAGGCATCAGTAGTTTTTAACTTTCCCCAGGGGATTCCAATCACAGTAGCCAAAAATGAGAATTTCGGGTGTAGGCCTAGGAGGTTGTGACAAGGAGTTTGTAACTGCAATGTGAATCTTTGTAGAGTTTTAAACAGGAAAATCATTACATCTAGTTTCTTTCTCTTTCTCTCTTTCTCTTTCTTTCTTTCTTTCTTCCTTCCTTTCTTTATTTCTTTCCTTCTTTCATTCTTTTTTTAAGATTACACTGGTTACAAAAGAGAATCATCCAAAAGTCCTGCTGCTCCTACACCACCGTTATGTGCATTTGCTTCCCCGGTAAGCGAGGCTGACCACTGAACATCAATATATACTAAGAGATAGAGCTGGATGTAGAGAGACAGAAAGAGGGCGGGTGGACCAAATGTGTCTACAGGGGTAATAAGTTTACAGGAGGGTTATTTTACTGCCCTACCTAAAGATCATAAAAATTGGTCATAATATTTCTGCATGACCTCCATTTCTCTTTCATTATCTCAGGATCCAGTGGGGATGTCATGCTGACACAGACCCCACTGTCCCTGCCCGTCACCCTGGGACAGCCGGCCTTCATCTCCTGCAGGGCCAGTCAGAGCCTTCTCTACAGTGATGGATACAACTATTTTTATTGATTCCTGCAGAAGCCAGGCCAGTCTCCACGTCTCCTCATCTTTCTGATTTCCAACCGGGCCTCTGGGGTCCCAGACAGGTTCAGTGGCAGCGGGTCAGGGACAGATTTCACCCTGACAATCAGCATGGTGGAGGCTGAAGACATCGGAGTTTATTACTGCATGCAAGATACACATGCTCCTTTCACATTGTTTCAACCCCAAACACAAACCTCTCTCTCTCTGACGAGTCACCACCTTCCACCCATGTTGCCTGAGTCCGGCGCAGACACAGCAGAGTCTCAGTGGCACCGAGAGGCAGATGCTGGAGACGTCAGGGCATCACGTGCAGCTGAGGGCTCTGGACTGTGTCCCGGCCCCTCAGCTGCACCAGCCCAGCGCGGCATGACCCGCACCGGGACGGAGGTGATGGATGTGCCCTCTGAGCAGTAGGAGGGAAGGGAGCGAGGACCTGCACCCCATCCACACCCTCCACGCCTGTGTGCATGGGTCAGGGACATTGGGTCAGCTGAAGAGTCAGTAAATGGAGACATGTTTGTGACAACACAACTTGGATACATTTAGGGGCTAACAAATTTTGGTATATTTTGTATTGTTAATATGACACAATAATATTTGGTATTGATCAGGGTTATTATTTTTGTTTTCCCACTTTCTGAACGTCTACTTTATATGTTACACGAACCTCTCTTTTTCTATGTTCTTTAGACAGCATTACATACACACTATTCCCACAGCAAACATGGCTGAGAATGATTACTAAAAGCGTTTGGTGTTTCTGCACCAAAATAGACTTTTGTAAACTCATAGCACATAAGTGCCCCTAATCCTATAAACGAGATGTGGTCTGTGTACACAATGGGAGTTTACTAAGCAACAAAGAAGGACGGAATCTTGCCATCCTGGACAACATGGACAGACCGTGAGGGTTTGATGGGATGTGAAATAAGTCAGAGAATAACAAACGCCATGTGATTTCATTTATATGTGAAATCCGAAAAACAAAACTCACACACCAACCAAACAAGAGCAGACCTGACCCATGAATACAGAGAACAATCTGGTGGTTGCCACAGGGGAAGGAGATGGAGGGGGCGGGGGGAGGGCAAAAGGGCCGAATGGGAGTGGAAGGTACAGGCTTCTAACCGTGGAATGACTCAGTTGCACAGGGAATATAGTCACTGACACTATAAGGCAGAGTACGGACACAGACGGTATCTGCACTCATGGCGGGCCCGGCCCTGCATACAGACTGTCACATCGCTGTGTTGTGCACCAGAAACCACTGTCACATTGAGTATCTACTCTTCTGCAGTAAAACAACAACAACTACACACTAAGCACTAAGTTTGTGCTAATTTGTTGTGGAGCAACAGAAAACAAATACAACAATAAAGTCTCCCATGTGGTGAGATGGTGTTACAAAGATACAAGTGAATGGGAATCTGCTCAGACAGAAACGGTACCGGGGGCTGTGTGTCAGAGCTTCCCCGCCCCCTGGGGAGGGTGCAGAAGCCCAAGGGAGGCCAAGGAAGGGGTAGAAGGCACGTGATAACTGACCCTCCATCTCTGTTACTGTGCACACTCAGGCTTCCAGAGTCCACTTCCCTGTCATGTTACAGAAAATAGAAAAAGAGAGGAAGCGCACCTGGGTGGCTCAGTTGGTTAGACATCTGACTCTTAATTTTGGCTCAGGTCATGGTCTCATCATGGTTTGTAAGAACAAGTCCAGTCTCAGGCTCCACACTGGGCATGGAGACTCCTTGAGATTCTCTTTCTCTCATTCTGCCCTTCCCCTTCTCTCTTGAAAGAAAGAAAGAAAGAAAGAAAGAAAGAAAGAAAGAAAGAAAGAAAGAAAGAAAGAAAGGAAGGAAGGAAGGAAGAAAAAGAAAGAAAGAAAGAAAGAAAGGAAGGAAGGAAGGAAGGAAGAAAGAAAGAAGGAAAGAAAGGAAGGAAGGAAATTAGGAAGCAAGGAAGGAAGGAAGGATGAAGGAACAAATGAATTGAAGGATTGAAGGAAGGAAAAAGAAAGAAAAAGAAAAAGAGAGGAAATGAGAAAACCTTGCCAGGTACATGTTGAGTATCAGAAAAAGGACACGAAAATTGGACAAGGAGGAAAGGATAATATGCTTAGATCTGAGAACCAAGCTTTTTTTTAAAATAATAGATTATTGTCAAATTGGTTTCCATATAACACCCAGTGCTTTCCCCACAAGTGCTCCCCTCCATCACCACCACCTCTTTTACTCCTCCTCCTGCCCCTTCAACCCTCGGATCGTTTTCAGAATTCAATAGTCTCTCAGGTTTTGCGTCCCTGTCTCTCCCCAGCTCTCTTTCCCTCTTCCCCTCCCATTGACCTTTATTAGGTTTCTCCTGTTCTCCTATTAGACCCTTGAGTGAAAACATATGGTATCTGTCCTTCTCCTCCTGACTAATTTCGCTTAGCATGACACCCTCGAGGTCCATCCACTTTCCTACAAATGGCCAGATTTTATTCTTTCTCATTGCCATGTAATAATCCTTTGTACAGATGTACCATGTCTTCTTGATCCATTCATCAGTTGATGAACATGTAGGTTCTCTCCATGATTTGGCTATTGTAGGAAGTGCCGCTATGAACATTGGGGTACATGTGCTCCTATTCAGCACTTCTAAACATACACACAGAAACATGTTAACTTGCCACTCTATGTTTCACATCCTGACCCCTTTACACAAACCACCTAGAGTCCCTGGGTCATAGAGAGGAACATCTGAGGGAGCAGTTGAGCCTCAGTGATCAGCCACCTGGGGAGGTTCGGTTTAGACCCAGAGCACAGCGGGAAGAGCCTCCTAACTGCAGGCAGTGACAGTGGCAGCATCACCTGCCTCCACGGGATCAATTGTGTGGGTGAACTCAGTCCCAGACCCACTGCCACTGATCTTGGGGGGATCCCAGGCTCTCGCAGGGATGTTTCATAGATCAGGATCTTAGGACAGTACTCTGATTGCTGTTGTACCAGGTAATACTGCTGGTAATGCCCCAAGTACCACTGACTTTCTGACTGGCCCTGCAGGAATGGTGGAGCTCTGCTCTGGAGACAGGGTCAGGGAGGCTGGCCACTGGGTCAGCACACTGCCCCCAGTGGAGCCTGGAATGACAGATACAACAAACTTAACACATGCACTGAGATCATCCCAGTGTAGTGCCTGAGTCCAGTTCATACAGGTACAGGGGTCCCTGAAGGATGGACGGTGTTGGCAAAAGAGAAGGATGAGAGAGCCACAAGTTTCTTTCCTGATCTCCAGGTAGCCATCTCTGCTCTGTCTGCTTTGGTGTCTTTTTTTATTTATCAAGCAATAACATGACATCAGAAAATAAGAATTGTTTAGAGTGACTAATTTTGAGTGATAAGGTGCTTCAATCATCGAAAGTGCACAGAAACAAGTTTTACAGAAGTGTTCTGTAGAACCATCCCATTCATTCCTGGCGCCAGTCTCCCAGATTAAGAAAGTAGCAAACCTATCTTGTTTTGTATGGTTTGGTTATTGGATAATATTTATGACTCTGTAGTTTAATTAACAAGTTACAACCAAATCATGTAAGGTACTTAAGTGAAGTTGAGTAAATTTTATGAGCAAGAATATAATGTTTTTAGTAGAAAACAGCATAAATACACATATTACTAAGGTTTGTCAATCTAAGAGTAAAATATAGGTTAAGTTGTCTAGAGATAGACAGAGTTATTGTGATTGGCTTATAAGCTACAAGACAGAAAAAGAAAAGAGAAAAAAATGTTTATTAACAAGTTGCTCAAGAAGCCCTTTTTTTGATGTAAGCACAGTGGGGGCCCTATGTGTGTTGGCCTTGGACCTGGGTTTCCCACATTCTTATCCTTCTCATAACTGTAGTCAGTATAAGGAAGGATATTTGTTGAATGTAGATTTTGGGAGGGGGTCATGTTCTGACCTTGTCTTCTACTTCTAATCTCCAACTTGGGCTCCATTTTCTTGGGACCAAACTCAAACGAAGTGTTTATGAGCTTGTATTTAATTCTTATCTCTAATTAGGCTCCTTTTCTCCAGGCCAAACACAAATGCAATGTTTGTGTTTTTAACCCCTTCAGGTCTATGTTTTGGGTCTGCAAGGCTCATTGGAAGAGCCTTTTGCCAAACATTTATAGTGATTTGATCCAAATTCTCTTATGCAGGGACAGGAGAATGTTTTTTCTTATAGGGTAACTGTGTGAGTTATGTCAGTGTGATTTGAAACGCTGTAAGGCCTAATGAATGACAACAGGCTTAATTTCACATGAGCAGTGGTAGTAGAAGGAGATACCAGATTCGCTTCTCACGGGAGGAGCTGTGCAAACCTCTGCCATTTCCTCACTGTGACTGTGTCATCCAGCAAGGCCACGCAGCTCCCAGCAGTGTAGGCCCACGTCATTGATGACCCTTGTAGTCAAAGTCATGAGTGACACGCTGAGTACCCAGAAAACAAAAGGTAACTGGACATCCTAAAACCTAAACAAACGCTTTAATTTCAGCCACCAATAGCCCAGAGACACCAAAGCCTTCGTGGCCAACATCTCTCCGTGTGCTCCCCTCTCACCTGGGACCCAGGATTGCAGGATCCATAGCAGAGAAGCCCTGAACCCTGTCTCTGATGGCTGGACTAGAGGCTGCTCTAGTGACTGCAGGTGAAGGAAGGAGACCAGGAGAATGAGGAAATAAATGAGAAACGTTCCAGAGTCAAGGAGGCACAAGGGACAAGAACTCATCCATCTGGTTGTAAAATTCAACGAACCCTGCACCAAAGGCTACAGACGAACTTTACTGGCTCAATTATGCTCTCTGTCTGTGCAAAACACGCCATTTCCTGCGACACAAAAACTTCTGACAGCTTCTCCAAGACATCTTTATGGCATTGTGTTCACTAATCTCCCACTAAAAAGGATCCAGAAGAAGCCTTTCCCCTTATTTCCCCTGGGCCTTAAACAACCCTGTAAGGAGTAGTCGGGAGAGGTGGCTTCTCGGGCAGACACGGAACGTGCATGTTCAGGGTTGAGCAGGGAGGAAGCAGCAGGTGCAAAGACCCAGGGGAGGAGGTTCGTGTACAAGGCTGAAGCACTGTGGGAGAATAGCTATAATGCTGCAGACAGTAATAAGTCGCCACGTCTTCAGCCTGGAGGTTGCTGATAGTGAGGATGAAATCTGTCCCAGACCCACTGCCGCTGAATCGGTCGGGGACACCAGATGCCCGGCTGGATCCACTGTAGATGAGCAGCTTAGGACGCTGCCGAGGTTTCTGCTGGTACCAGGCTACCCAATTGCCAACATTCTGACTGGCCCTGCAGTTCAGGGTGACGCGCTGACCCAGAGACACAGCCAGGGAGCCTGGAGACTGTGTCATCGTGATCGCCCCGCAAGCACCTGCAATCAGAGCAGGTAATGATGAGACACACGCACTTTATCGCGGACATCCTGAAATATGTCATTTGAAAAGTGGTGAACTAAAATGACACTACTCCGAAAGGAATGTGGCAAGTTTGAAATTTCTCACCTGAGACTCACAGCATCAAGGATATGAGGACCTGCCTCTGTGACACCATCTTGCTGTCCCTGCCTTGCCGACGCAGCTTAGCTTACATGGCAAAGGCCCCTTTTATCCAACCTGAGCAGCTGGTCTGGGCCTGGAGGGGTCTATGCAAAGCAACTGGTGAGGAAAGAAGCAAACTGCATCAGCAGTGGGTTATGAAAGTATCTAATGCAAATTAAAAGAGCTAAAAATATAGCTGTAAGTGTAGAAACACGGAAGTCAACTCAGAAACTCTTAGAACAAGTTAAAAATTTCTAAAATGACAAAGTGCCACAAAATCTAATCATGAGCTTCTATTTGAAATTCAAGAATATTGTTAAATGAGTTGAGTTCCCAGAAATGATCAGCCAGGCTCTTCATATTAATAATCCTGGTAAAATTATAAAATATGCTGGGAAACAATGAACAAACAATGGAAGGATGGAGAGAAGAAAGGAAAGAAGGAAGGATGGGAAGGAGGAAGGGAAGGAGGGAGGGAAGAAGGGAGGGAGGAAGGCAGGAAGGGAGGAAGGAAAAAACAGAGGGACGGAGGGGGACAGGAATGGAAGGTACGAGAAGAAAATGGAGAACTTTGTTCCCACCTTTTTATAAAATCTCCGACCAAAGATATTGAGACTCTAAAGCCATTTGTATCCTGCAGATCTGTAAGGAGCTGGAAACCCTTGAGCTCAGTTGTGGAGTTGTGCTAAGGGCCAGAAAGATGGGACACAGGTTCAGAACTTACTCATGTAGGGAGAAAATTGGGACCCTAATTTCAACTAAGGGATTCTGAATCCTGAAATTTAGTTATCCTATCTTATCAGTTCAATATTTCCATTTTGTGTTAAATTAGCCAATTAATTAACTCTAAGATGTTTCAAGAAATTTTAGTTTCAGGGCACCTGAGTGGCTCAGTCAGTTGAGCATCTATCTGACAACAACATTGTTGTTTCAATGTGATAGATTCTCAAATCCACATATTAGTCACTTTCAGTTCAAAGGGTAATCATTCTGTACTCAGTGTCAAGTCACAATGGAGAATACTGAGCGACCTGGAGGAGGTCCCTTGCTGACAGTTGCTCAGTCTCTAGCAAAAAGCTTAAAATCCCATTACAAAATCCCATGAAGCAAGGCAGGATGGGGGAAGTGTGTGAATATCACATTACCAAAGTGACTGAATGACCCACTGGAGTTGTTGCGTTCACTCAATTACCATCCTCTACTTAATGGCCATTGAATCTTTGGCTGCAATGGAGAACTTTATTTTATATAAAGCTCCTCTTGCCCCAAGCCTCCACATTCATTTGCTTCCTGGCCCAGTGTAGGGCCAGTGACTCTGAGACTGGGTTTTCTGGAATAATCAGTACTCCTGCAATTCATAATGGAAGTCTAATACTGAAGATGGTCTTTGCCAGCCTGTGTCCCTGAGGGAGAGCGTGAAAGAGAACCCCTCCCTCTGTTACCAATTAGAACTTTATGCAAGTGAAAAATGACTTCTAATGGATTAACTTGTTCAAGGCTGGGATCCTATCTATTAGAATAGCTGTCACAGCCCTTCATTAATACACTCACCAGCCTAACGACTATCCTTGGACCGACTGGAAGCATTCTGCAGACTGGCTGAATCAACCCCATTTAGTGAAAATCACTCAATGGTTCTTGGAGGGCAAAGGTTTAGACCCTGACCGTATGCCTGCAACCTCAGCATCATTAGGGGCACCATGGTTTCTCAAAGACAAAAGCCAGACACTTAAGAGCTCTTTCCAGCTGTCACAATTATGTTTGGTGTCCTGAGTCCTACAGCAGCTGACATGCAGGGGGAAGACACTTACGTTCATGTTGCCCAGGCTCGTTTTTCATTCTTTCACTCGATTGCAGAAAATATATTAAAAATGTCTCCTCTGACGTGGACCAGAGGGCAACTGTGCAAAGAGTGTTCCTGGCCTGAAAATATCTTCCCAAGTGCTTCAGGAAATGTAAAGGACATGCGTGAACTGGGAGGCAAGACATCTGGTTCTTCCCCCATCCGGGTCCTTCCCTACCTGTGTAGCCTTGAGAGAATCACTTCCTCTCTCAGACACCTAGCTTCCTCCTGTTTGTCACCAACGGGGGTACATGTATTTTGTCTCTTCAGGTTCAAACAGTCCACAAACCGCCAAGGAAGCACCCAGTCCATTTTCTGTTCAGTTTCTGCATCTGCTGTCATGAAGACAATCCTGGTTTAAGGCAATACTGTCAAGTTTCCAGGATTTCAGAAACTACCAAAGACAAACACCAGAGGGCGCCATGGCAAACGAAGAGAAAACAACAAGGTTTTCAGGTGACTCCTCAACAATACCTGTTCCTTTCATTTGTTTATTCAATAAATAGGTATTGGACACCAGCTGGA
This sequence comes from Helogale parvula, assembly GCA_004023845.1. NCBI lineage: Eukaryota > Metazoa > Chordata > Mammalia > Carnivora > Herpestidae > Helogale > Helogale parvula. The sequence goes on along the minus strand of PJEM01004182.1, from coordinate 23,869 downwards.
TGCCAGACATTTGTTAGTCATAAGAGCACCGTGGTGAGTGAGAATTCTATCAATCATAAAAATATCATAATTCACAAGCTTTGGGATCAAAGTACATAGAAGGAACAGAGAACTATAGACGTTTTCATTTCCTAACTCCATCCCTATATTTTCTTCCTTTTTTAAAAAATTGATAAAGGTTTATTGTCAAGCTGGTTTCCATATAACACCCAGTGCTTCTCCCCACAAGTGCCACGCCCCATAACCCTCACCACCTTCCCTCCCTCCCCCTCCCCCTTCTGACCAGTTGGGTTTCAGTATTCAATAGTCTCTTATGATTTGTGTACCTCAGTCTCCCCAACTCTCTTTCTCCCTTCCCCTGCCTATGGTCCCCTGTCAGGTTTCTCCTGTTAGACCTATGAGTGCAAACATATGGTATCTGCCCTTCTCCGCCTGACTTATTTCGCTTAGCATGCCTACATTTTCTAAGAATACACTGATCTCAACTTTAAAGAAATTTCTCCTTTCTGATCGGATACAGTCTTTTTTTTTTTAAGAGAGAGAAAGACAGAGAGACAGAGAGAGCATGCTAGTGGGGGAGAGACTGAGAGAGGGAGACTAGAGACAGAAAATCCCAACCAGGCTGACACTAGCAGCACTGAGCTCAATGTGGGGCTCAAATTCATGAACCATGAGGTCTTGAGATCATGAGATCGTGACCTGAGCTAAGTCAGACCCTTAATACACTGAGCCCCTAATTGGACACAGTCAGATGGGAGTTCATGGCACCCCACCCTTTCCTATCCAAGGGCTAAGCATGGACCCCTGCAGGCAGGCCTAAACATAAATTTCCCTGCTCCTTCCTCTTGAGGAAAAGGACACAGTAGACTCAAAGCAGTTCATTCCATTTAATAACGGCATCCTGACCAGACTGTTTCTGCTATAAGAATATTTTCAGGTGAGTGTGAACATAACTTAGAGGATTGGAGGCACTGCCTTTCCGGGACACCCATGATGTCAGGTAAGATTTGGACCCTCCCCACCTTCCCAACTACCACTACCACCAAATCCTCTCCCCCAGCTCCTACTGCTTTCTGGGTCCCAAGGAACACGCCCCTCCTTGATCTCAAGAGCCCCTGTGAGAAGTAAGGGAGATGATTCATTTTCAGGAATATCAAACCAAAGTTTGCTGTTTAGTTAACAGTAGGTTTACAACCTATTGGATCCTGGGAAACTTCGCTTCCTGGTTCTTCCCCTCTTGTTTCTCGGGCTTATTTTTTGCAGGCTTTGCAATGAGCATGCTCCAAAGAAAAAAGGAGGGACTGAAAGTCTCTGTGTCGCCTCAGGAAATGTACATTTGTTCCAATCGGACTACTTCTTGCCTTGTATGGGCATAAGAGACATCCAGGTAAGGCTGTGATCTCTGGAGGACTCGGCCAATGAGGAATCAGGGGCGCGACTTGCAGGCTGGGATATCAATTGTCTGCTCTGGTTGCCCCAAGGGTGTCTGTCAGTCAGACACCTGCTCCTGCAAGAATGTTGATAAAAGCCTCGCTTCACTCTGCTCAGTCTCCACGTCCCACCCACTTCCTGTTCTGAGAAACTGTCACTCACAACACCCACTGCATCAATCCCATTACCTCAAAAGATATTCATAAAAACAAATCAATCTGATACAAATATACTTCCCATGGTCTGGACTTGTCATTCCAAAACCTGATTGTTCTCATGTATCACTGGTCATGTTTGATTTTTTCCTGAAAGAGCTCTTTCCTCTAATTCCATGTTTCAGATACTGCCAATTATTCTTCCTTCTGTCAGCAGTTTCCTGACATGTCTTCATCCGTTGCATTTGTTTTTCCAATCATTTATGTCTTGTTTTAGATACACCTCATGTAATCAGCACATGGCTGGATTTCCCTGTTTTATTCACTCTTTGTCTATCCATTGTGAAACTTTTCCTTTATGCGTGTGTGCGCACGCGTGTGCACACACACACACACACACACACACATATATATAAACATATAATTTTTTAAAAATATTATTTATTCTTGAGAGAGAGAAACTGACCACAAGTGGATGACGGGCAGATAGAGAAGGAGACACAGAATCCAAAACAGATCCCAGGCTCTGAGCTGTCAGCACAGAGCCTAACACTTTCAACTCATGAGCCATGAGATCATGACCTGAGCTGAAATCGGATGCTTAGCCAATTGAGCCACCCAGGCACTCCACCCCATTTATATTTTCAAGGTATAGGCTTTTCAAAAGATGAAGATAAACTTACCACGCATATACATTATGAACATGTGTCAAAGATTCACCTAACTTCTTAATGACAGGACCAGATGATAAAGCTGATTCCAATGAAGATATAGGTACTCATACACATACGCGCACGCACACACACACACACACACACACACACACACTTTTCAATGCCAGAGTAATATCACTGAAGAAGATACAAAACTGGATAATGTCCAAACACAGCAATATGACTATAAGCATTAGCGTTGTCTCCTCAGACAAAAATAATTTATCATTCTCATGGTATCAGTTTTCTCTAAGTTAACATGCAACTCTTTGAAATCCAGTTTTTAATTAGGTATAACTAGAAATGTTAAAAATTTTATTTCTCTAACAAGTCAAATGACCCTGAAAGGACACATGGTGTTGAAGAAACAATTACTCAAGACATTTGTTGAAGAAAAGCAAGGCAGACTTAGGATCATCACGATAATGCATAGAAAACACTGCGTGGAGGTTCTGCTGTGGAAAGGAGAGGCTGGGCCCCACTCCAACCACAAGGGACATTTGGGGTATATAGCCTAAAAGCAGAGTGAGATCAGTGGATGGAAAAATGACTCAGAGGAAACATCCAGTTTAAAAGAGGATCTGGTAAAACCGACCTAACAGGACTCTTGCTGAGGGCAAGCCAGGGGGATCAGCCATAGCCTGGAACAGTGAAGGTGAGGAAGCCCATCAGATGGTGGTGGTGACTGATGGGGTCTTGGGGTGCTGGTGGGGTTCAGAACCTATGGCCAATTAAGAATTCTTGAAGACATCTTTTGGTGCAAAAAGTGATATTATTAAAGCATGGGGAAAGGACTGATGGGCAGGAAGAGTGCAGTGAGGTTGTGAAGAGTGACTTCTTGTATACTGTGGAGTTGGGGGAGAGAAAGTCAAGAAGAAGTTTCTGGAAGGGATTTCCATATGGTAAAGAAGATTCAGGATTACTAGAGGCCTGGCTATCCTCACACTAAGGTGGTTTTCCCCCTAGCAATGTATTAGCATTAAGGCAGTCGGGAGTTCCTGGAGATTAGGTCATTGATGAGATATTTGTAAACTGATGGAGACTCTATCAGTTTAATCATTTATTTTCTGTCCTTTGTTCTTGGGCATCCAGGGGGCCAGGGGTACCTGAGGGATATCACACATATCCTACCTGGGGGGGGGGGGGTGAGTTTGGGCGGCGAGGGGAGTTGTTCACTTGTGCTTTGTCCTCAGCTGGCCTTATGCTCCCTCATCAGCTATCAGATATCAAGGAAGGGGATTCTGGTTAAACTGACTTAACAGGATTCTTGCTAAAATTGGACAATGCAAAGATGAAAACCCTCGAAATTCAGGGTCCACTTGAAATTCAGGGTCCACTTGAGAAGAGAGCTCAGAGGAACTAGAGTACAATTTGGTGAAGAAGAGAATCTTCATTGACAGTCATCTTGGTGCCTCATTGTCAAGTTTTGAATAACTTAGCAGCATTTATTACTGCTTATGACTGTTCTTTTTGGACTTAGTCTCTCCATCTTATTTTGTAATTCTATTTATCTAATATTTTTGTCTTCATTTTATATTTCCTTTTTGTGAATTTTTTTAGATTGGCTTAAATTTTCTTTGTCCATCTTTTTTTCTTATAGTGGCCTGGAAGATTTGTATCCCATTGTTTTTGAATGCCTGTAACCTTGCTTCTTTTTCTTTCTATCACTATCGCCATGGCCTGAAGGGTGAGTGCAAGCTTAATGGAGGCCGCCAGGGTATTATTCCCTTCCCACACGCAGGCCCAGTCCCTAGGAACTCTGGGGGGTGTGTTTTCCATGGTTTTCTACTGGAAAACAAGTACTGGCTGCTCAGAGATTCCTACTATTTTGCAGTGGAATGGAAGAGTCTAGATTTCAGTTTCTCCATCAGTTGATTGAATCACAGAAGTTTGATTTTACACAAATGTTTTTTTCTGCTAATAGGATCCTGCATGATTCTCCAACCACAAAATAACTTTATCCTTCTATTTATATTTCTTCTGTCGTTATAAGGGGGATTTGTAACAAGTGGTGGACAGGTCCATTACACTCAACTTAAAAGTTCAAATTAGGAGCATCTGTGTGGCTCAGTGGGTTAAGCGTCTGACCCTTGATTTTGGCTCAGGTCATGAACAAGGCCCAGGAGATTGAGCCCCACCATATCAGGCTCTCCTCTGACAATGCAGGCCTGCTTAGGATTCTCTCTCCCCCTTTCTCTGCCTCTCCTCTCCCGCTCTCTCTCTCTCTCTCTCACTCACTCACTCAAAACGAATAAACTTTTTTTTAATGTCCAAATTATTCCTTGTTTCAGTCTGTTGGGATCCATTTTGCTTTTGTGTGTACATGTTTGTTTTGTTGTAGGCCTGCCCTCATCCCATCCTGCTGCCTTATTTGGAACTCTGTGTTTCAGCCAGGAAAATCAGGACATTTGAGGTGGGGGTGGGGGGAGGATGGAGAAAGGAGAGGTCTGTGCTTCCTCTTTCACCAACACTAGACTAATAGTCCTTGAATGTGTATGCTGATTAGGGTGGGAGAGAGAGCCAGGACCTGGCCTAGTAACCCCATATAGAACTCAAAGGAGTGAATGAAAAGAGGTTTCAGGTTAAGATGATGGGTTAAACACATACATTCCATCACAATACTGTAAGGACACAGGTCTGAATCAAACTGACTCTGACCTTGGAGGCCTACATGTCAGCTTCTCAGAATCATTAGACAATAGAAGGGCACACCTTGCCCAAAGAAGGAGGGACAACCCTTGTAAATCCAATCAGGAAAGGCCAGTTAACACCTTTAACATTTCTAAGGGCAGGCCTAAAGATAGAAGCTACGTCTTATGTGAGGGTCCTGGGTCCACTCTGTAATTGGTTATAGTTACTGTCAATGATGTTATGCTATAATGATTGGACCCCTGCACCTGTGTCACAATTTCCTGTGACTGTCCTTCCCAAACTCATAAAAGCCCTACCCCACCTTTGTTCGGGTCTCTCAGCATGAATCCATTGTGCTGGTAAAGTCTGTGAGCCTGAGCTTAGGCTCGGGCAACCTAAACTCATAATAAAGCCCTTTGCTTTTGCATGCGTGACTCGGTCTCCCTGGTAGTCTCTGGTTTTTTGGGGCGATATTAAAAATCTGGGTATAACATAATGGAGGCTCGTCCTGGATATCCAACCCCCCCCCCCCCCAGAGCTCATGGGACCCTGACATGTTAGGCCAATCGCCGGCTGGTGAGTGCACTCATTTTCTTGTCCATCTGTGTCTAAGACTCTCTTGTTTGTCTGGTCGGTTCTTTGTGTGCGTGGGCCCTTGTGCATGGGGCCTAGGCAGGAGGTGGCCGAAATGACCTCTGTGGGACCTCAAAGGAGCTAGGTGGACGCACCGCTGAAGCTCGAGGCCATGGGTGCCAGGAGACATCTTGGACCCACAGGTCTGGGAGGGATTCAGCCCCCGGCACCCCTTTTTTCGTTCGCTCAGAGGCAAACTTGGGGAGGGATCCAGCCCCCAGAGCCACTTGTGGTTTGGTTTCAACAACGTTCATTCAGGGGTGAGGATTAAAGGTCCGGGGAAGGATTCAGCCCCCGGCACCCCAGGGAGGGATCCAGCCCCCAGCATTTGTTGAAGTCCAGGGGGCCAAGGGAGGGCAATCGGAATTTGACTCCCTTGGTCCAGGGGCTTTCCCTGGTGGCAACAGTATAACATTTTTAGGTACAGGGGAAGACTAGGACAAGTCTCCTCTTGTCGGACGGACTCCAGAGTATACATGGGTGAGGGTAGGTTACGTGGCTCTGGTGTCAAAACAGCCTGCTGGCAGGGGGAAACTGGGGCTGGGGTAAGTAAGTCTCCTCTTGCCAGGATTCTGGTGGCTCTCTGGAACAGGTCGTACACCGGCAGCTGAGGGGAAAGCTGGGTGCCCTTGGCTTAGCTACAGAGCCAAATTGTGTCTGTCTCTCTGTGCATCTGTTTATGGTGTGGTACTTCTTGGGGGGGGTCTACTGGTGGCAGCAGTGTGACTCCATTGTGTGTACGTTTCTCTGTGTGCTTTGTTTATGTAAGTTCTCCTAGGGGGGGGGAGGCAAAGTATCTGAATTCCACGGGCAAGGATCATTACCTGTTCGAATTCGCAGAGATATGAGTGGCAAGTGCGGCATCTGTTTGAGACACAGGTGTAGGTAGGGCACTCACTCGCGTTTGTTTGAGATAGGGCCAAGTCCCGCGGCGCTTGCAGGGACCCCAAAGAATGCATGGGTAAGATTCAGTTGAGACATCAGGCAGGTTTATGTGAGTCCCGCACACACCTGAAGGTGGATCAGGCAAAAGGTCAGGCGGGTAGTCCCCACATATGCCTGGAAAAGAGGTTAATTCCGTGGCATAACTCTGGAGCAAGTTGGAACTGATCACACCAGCAACGACACAAGAGGAGACTAGGGTTTGGTCTCTTCTTGTCAGGGTCCCTAGAGTATACACAGGTGAGGGCAGGCTCCGTGGCTCTGAAACAGGTCGCACTAGCCGGCAGCAACAGGAGAAGACTGGGTCCCCCTGCCTGTCTGTTAGGAACCCTGCTGGTGGCAGCAGTAGGGCTTCATTTTTGTTGGAGACACTTGTGTCTGTCTCTCTGTGCGTCTGTTTATGGTGTGATATTTCTCTGTGAGTTTGTTTGTCTTAGTCCTCTGTGGGAGGGAGGCAAAGTGTGAGTCCTCACTGGGACAAAGGCGAAGTGTAATTATCTGTTTGCTGTTTGTCTAAGTATAATTTTTGTTGTGACCCTGACTGATAAGGACATGGGACAGTCTACTTCAAACCCCCTAGATCTTTTTTTGCAGGAACAAATGGCCAACCTTCAATGTTGGATGGCCAGAAGATGGAATCTTCGACCGTCCCACCCTGGTTAAAATCTTTTCTTTCTCCTAGGATCTTAGCGGCCAAGAAAATTACCGCCTCCTGAAACCAAAAGTATTGGAGCTCTTCAGTAACATTTCTGGCTTCCCCTCCCATTCTTTGTTTCTGCACCTAGTTGGGTGTGATATGCCTCATTGTCTCCTCCCAGCCTCAGAGGCTAAGAGCAAAAGGCACTCCCAGGGACATCTAGGTCTTAGGAGCTGGGGAAACACTCTTGTCTTGCCTGCCACCCTGAAAATGGCGTCAGTAATCTGTGAGAGTCACCTGTTAGAACCTCTGGAAGTAAGCTAGTTTAATTTTAAATGCACATGTGCTTTTGTCTGGGGTATTAAGTGGAAGCTTGGACACTCAACTTCCCACCCCAGGGCCACAACGAGACGTCGGTCAGCCCTTTAGTAAATCTGTAAACCTGTTTTGTGGCCACTTTTGTACTTGTTTGTCCAGTTCTTATTGTCATTGTTTTTGGTCTTGTCTGTGGAAATTTTATGGGAGGGAATGTAATAACCTCTGGTGTGTATATGAGTGTAAATGTGTGGCTTGGTCTGGCTTGCCCGCCAAGTTCGAGTCTGTGGCTCCATGGGTGGGAATCCTTAAGATCCCCAAAAGCCTACGAGACTGTGCAGAGAAGGAGATCTTATTGGTCTGGCTGAGATAAAATCATACTGAAGGGGACACTGACTCTCTCTGTGTTCCTCTGCCTTGTAGAAGTGAGGGCTTCTCCCTCATTCATTTCCCAGGTTAACAGCTAAAAGTTTAAAACTAGAAACTCTCCTCTGCCCTCCTTGGGAGCCTCTTCTCTTGCTTTCTTTTCCCCCATTCTTATTCTGTACCACCTAGGTGGGGAGAGGCCATCTGCATAAATTACCAGAGGCAATCCGCCCTAGGTGATAAGAAACAAAAGATAGCAGAAGTCAGATTTTTGCATCAAATTTCCAGGTCAAAATTAACTAGGAAACAAAGTGTCTCACATGGGCTCATTCAGTGTTTAAATCAATCTAAGTCTGTTGGTTTGCTACAGTACAAATACGTTAAAGTAATAGTTAATTTGGTCTGTCTCCGTTTTCATGGGTAATTGTTAAAATAGTTTTAAAGGTTCTTGGTAACTTAAAATGTTAAGGTTTTACTTGATAATAAATTGAAATTGAATTCATTGGCTGTCTAACAAAATAAAAACTAAAGCACAAGCCACAACTAGTGATTGATATATTGGTATAAGATGAGGTCTGTAGAGGCTCATGCTTTTGACTTGTGGTAAAACAACTGGGGATATTTAAAACTGTTATAAAGGTGCTTTGTACTTAATTAGTTCATAAAATTACCATCTAAAAAAAGTTCTAGTATAATCATCTTTCAGTTAGTTACTAAGTCCTCAATTGGAGACTAAGTTTTCTAAGAGTTAAAATTCTGCTAAGTGTACTTCAGACTGATGGGAAAAATAAGGAAAGCAACCCTATATGTAGGAAATTGGGAATATGTAAGAAAGATATAAAAAATAAAAGTACATTTTAGTTGAGGTTAAAAGAAAGTAATCTGTCCTAAATGAGACTAATTGTTTGGAGAGAAATGGCTTTGGGAAAAAAGTTTAAAGGCAAAGGAAAGTTGCAGAAGGTTCCTGTAGGGAAATCATCAAAAAAGAAAATTTATGTGTGAGGCTGAGATAAATGGAATATTAAAGATACATTAGTATAAGGTTAATTTTCTGCTTTTCTCTCTTTCAAAAGACAAGTTTTTCTGGAACTTTTGGTCTGCTCTTGTTAAGATTCATAATGAACTCTCCTCAGATCGTTAGGACAAATGCAGTATTTGACATCTTTTAAATTAGTACTAAAATGGGTAGAAACTTCCAGAGCTAGAAGCTGCATTTGAGTGAAACAAGAATTAGGAACATAGGAGATTATAGTTTTGTAACTCTTGTTGAAAACATTGCTGGTCCTTTAACGTCTGCTTATCCAGATTAAGAAACTTTCTTGTGAGAAATCTGTGATATTCAGAAATGTTATAAAGTATTTGTTTTTCTAGAGCATTTATCTTTTCTCTCTACTTAAACCGTCTGAAATTCAAAAACTCACAGTGAGTATTCTTTCTTTCATGGCAATTACAATTGTTTGCATAAGTTCAATAAGAATCTGTTCATTGTATAGTAGGACACCATTGGAAATACTGGTTATTTTACCAAGGCTTTGACTGGAATGTCCTGATTGAGAGTCATGCATAGGCTCAGATATGACCTGACAGCTTTAAGGAACTAAGGTTGACTTTATGAAACATGGAGCCATAAAGCCTCATGGAAATGTTGGCTGGATACCTTGCTCACAGAGTTCCCAGCAGCCTCCCCAGGTGAGTAAAGAAGGTCACTTCCTGGCAGGGGCAGGAATCTCAGCATATGTTGGGAGCCTCAGGAAGAGGACTTTGCCCAATTCAACAGGTATTGCAGGCCTGTCTGATGGAAAGTGCTTGGCTTGGCTTCTGGCCCAGAGTGGCTACTAAAAGTTCAACCTAGAGATTCCCTATAAAAGGACCCAGCAAAGCAAGCTTTATAAAATCCTCATGAATAATCTTTATTCTTGTTGAGCTCATGTAAAGAATTAGGCCAGGGTTGTTAAGAATGGACTTGTTCCACCAGTGCATTAGTCTTGATTAGGCTATCTCTGATAATGAGGTTTTTTAGAGAAAAAAATGATGTTTCAGCAATGTACTACTGTAAATGTAATTCTAGTTCTGAGTGTCTTTGAATATTTGTTGTTGGATCTCAGGCTTGTTAGTCTGTGAGGATGATATTTAAAAATGGGGATCAGCCCCTATTAAAGTTCCAGGCATCATTCTGGAGTTAAGTAAGCCAGCGCTGAAGAACCCTCAACCTGGTGAGGTGATCCAGATCCAGTCGATCAGCTTAAGCTGACCCTCAAAAAGACTTTGGCTCCTGAGAATCTCCAGCCCTGCTCCAGCCACACCCCAGAAGCTGGCTGGTCTAGCACCGCAGAAGCCTGAGGAATCACTGGTGGGGTAGGGCTTTTATGAGTTTGGGAAGGGGGAGTTATAGGAAATTGTGACACAGGTACAGGGGTCTAATCATTATAGCATAACATCATTGACAGTAACTTTAACCAATTACAGAGTGGACCCAGGACCCTCACGCAGGGCATAGCTTCTATCTTTAGGCCTGCCCTTAGAAATGTTAAAGGTCTTAACTGGCCTGTCCTGATTGGATCCTGATTGGATGTTTCCTGATTGGATGTCCCTCCTTCCTTGGGCAAGGTGTGCCCTTCTATTGTCTCAGACCTGCGTCCTTACATTCCCCCCTATGTCTTGTATCTGACCCAATCCTGGGTCAGCTGAGTTACCATTGTTCCCGTAAAGCCTGGCATAGCCCTTCTTGGTGTAAGAGGAATTTCTTACCTGTAAAGGGCATAGGGGAGGAGAGTTTACCCAATTTCCGCCAGTCTCTGTGGTTAATTTGGCAAGGGTCTCTTTTAGGGTTTCTAATATCTGGCACTGCCTGGTTTACAAAAGTAAGAATGACAGCCAATTTATTTCCTCATTTTTCAGGATCTTTGAGCGTATAAGTGCAATATGCCTCCGTGGTTCTTTCTACATTACTAACCTTAGCCAAACTGGTGGGCCATCTAGCGGCCACTTGAGGAACATAGGAGAATTTTATCCTTACCTATGGGACATCAACTGAAACCAAGTATAAATGATAGCCATTACAAACCTAAGGAGGAGTGAAACTGACATAAGAAGAATCACGTACCTCGGATCCCACTGCGATTGATGAGCTAGAAAAAAATATTAAACCACAGACTTCAAGATGGATTATCAGACACAAATATTCCAGAGCCAGGCAAGAAAACCACCATTCCTGAAACCTTGCAAAGAGCAAAATTATGCCATCGTGTCCCAACAAGTTAGCTGATTTACTGTATGTTACTGGTGTGAGTGAAGTTGACCTCTCCAAATAGACTGGTTAATTACACCAAATAAAGGGAAAAAATGATATTTCTTGTAATGGTAATGCGAAAAACATTGCTTCAATAGTTTAGCACTAGTTTTCAGGATGAGTTACAGACGGGCATTTGGTGTCTCATTTCACTTTCTCCCTTGCTCCCTCTCTCTCGTCTACAAGCAGGTTAGAATTTATTCTAAGACTCTAACTTTGCTGGGAGTCAAATGGGAAACAGCTTCAGTGGTGAGTTTTTTGGAATGCTCTCCCCCAATTTTTATTTCCATAACCCTTATATAAAATCAAAGAACCTGTCAGACTAGTCTATTGACACTTTGCCTTTCCTCAGTAAGTCAGTATTATCTAGTTCCATCATGGGCGTTTTCTACAATGGTAGAACCTGGCAGAACCTCACAGATGTTTTGAAGACAACCTTTACCTTTGAATGATAAACCATACACATATTAAGGATCTCAACCATTTTTGAGACAGTTGTGTTATAACAGTGATCGTGTTATATTACAGCAGCCCCACAGCCATTCTTAGCGATCACTACTATATGTGATCAATAAAAGAGCTTCTATCACAGTAATTTTTATGATAAGCAAATACTGTAGCACATACTATCTCAGTACAATAATTTAGACGTACTCTTCACATTAGATCCCAACTTCACATTAATTCCCCCTTTCATATTATTCCCTGAGGAACATAATCCCTAGTAGAGCCATATCATCTTTATCATTCCCATTTTTCCGACCCTATATCAACCCCACATATCTTACATTCGTATCTCTTATGCAGAACCAGATTACTTCTTGATATAAAGATTACAGAAAAACATTAATTGGCAAAAAAAAAAAACCTCATGCATCTTTATATATCATTTAAAATTATATTGTTACCCTGTACAAGAATATTGAGAATTCTAGTAGGCTATGTCAGAGTTCACTTTTTATCAAAACTCATACAGACTTATTGTTTCTGAAAACCACAAGTGAATGTATTCACCTAATTTTTAAAATCAGATAATCTACAACATACAGAAGGGGAGAAAAAGGAAGTGTCACTGATCTCCTCTTCCAAACAACACACTTCTGTAAGCCCAGGAGATAATACTGAGTAAAGATTGTTGTACTTCTCTCAGAAATTACCCTGTGTTTATATCCATTAAAATGGAATCAGTATCATACAAAACATACCAGTCCATGGCCTCTATTTTCACAAACACCTTCCAAGTGACTATAGAAACAGGCCTCATCTTCTTATTGGTTGCCTTGTGTTCCATTGCAAAGATCTATCATAATCAATTTAACCAAATTCCTAATGAAGATTTCAGTTGTTTTCCATTTCTTCAACTTCTAAACATTTCAGTGATCAGTCTTGTATACACAGGTGAACACATTCATCTACTCATTCCCATCCCTAGGACGGTCTAAGGAGATTCCGTTTCCTTCTCCTACTCCAGTGTCTTCTGCCTTGTGTGCTGCTTCCATTGGGTGTTTCTACTCCCAGGGCCAACTAAGCTCCCAGGGCTGCCACTTAGGGTGACGTTACTTAACATCTCGAAACTCCACTTTCCTCTTCTACAGAACAGGGATAATATCAGCTTCTTGTTCGTAGATTTTGGGGAATATTTCAATGGGGGTGATTCATGTACAATGTCTGACACTTTGTAAGGGCCCATAAATATCAAGCATTCTGGCCAGTAATGCTTGTAGCTCTGCAGAGAAAATCACCCTGTCCTCTTTAGGATCTATGTTGACCATGTCCTCAGTCAACTACTTTGCACACTAAATATCCACTAGAAAGTTTCTCTCTTCTGTCTACCTCCCTGATTTCTCTCATTTTTCATCTTCTGGTGAGATTCATGCTGGTTTTGCTAATAAAGACAATAGCAAAGCTCTTTCTGGCAGAATCAAGGTAACCTTCCCCTACCTATCAGAATTACAGTTACAATTTCTCCTCTGAATCTTACTATATTTCTTTACTTTTTTTTAACAGTTATTTTTGAGAGATAGACACAGCATTCGAGGGGGGCCGGTGGATAGAGAGAGGAGATGGAAAATCCAAAGCAGGCTCCAGGGACTCTGAGCTGTCAGCCCAGAGCCTGACATGGGGCTTGAAGTCAAGAACCGTGAGATAATACCCTGAGCCCAAGTCAAACCCTTAACCAACTGAGCCACCCAGGAGCTCAAGTATTTTTATTATTTTTTAATGTTTTGTTACTTTTGAGAGAGAGAGAGAGAGAGACAGAGAGACAGAGAAAGTAGAAGAACCGAGACACACAAACACAGAATCCTAAGCAGCGAGTCATAGACCCAGGTTACACCCAGACTTTAAAATAGTTGTCCCAGTTTTGCTATCTGCACACACAGAATATCTTTCTGAACTCACGGACTCATGGTTGTTGCCACATAACATAGGCCAGTGGGAGACTCAGCTCTTCACACAGCACCACCAGGACACAAAACCTCAGACAGACACTGGTTATGTACTCCATATCTAAAAGGATTGCTAATCTTCAAAAAGAAAACAATAATAAACAAAATGATATATTATGAAAAGAAATACTTTCCTTAAGAAATCTCTTTGAAATGGGGTGCATATGTGTTTGTGTGAGTATCCATATCTCATATATACCATATGGTATGTCTTGTCTGTCTTGTCTGTCTGTCTATCTATCTATCGATCTACCTAAATATCCTGGGGGAGAGAGAAAAGAATGACAGGATACACACCACATTGTAACAAATGGTTACCACAAACTGCACACTCACGGCCTGACACACGAAATTCTTCTCTTTTCCTATTCTCCTAAGCAGGGCTATTAGTTGGCTACCTGGGAGTGATCCATTTCTTCCCTGCTTTTTACTTTCATCTTCTCACAATGGGATTTTACTAAGCAACAAAGAACAGATTCTTACAATCCTGGACAACATGGACAGACTGTTAGGGTTTGATGGGATGTGAAATAAGTCAGAGAATAACAAACGCCATGTGATTTCATGTATATGTGAAATTGAAAAAACAAAAATCACACACCAACCAAACAAAAGCAGAACTGACCCATGAATCCAGAGAACAATCTGGTGGTTGCCACAGGGGAAGGAGATGGAGGGATGGAGGGAGTGGGTGGAGGGCAAAACGGCCGAATGGGAGTGGAAGGTACACGCTTCTAACCACGGAATGACTCAGTTGCACAGGGAACATAGTACTGACACTGTAAGAGCGGAGTACGGACACAGACGGCAGCTGCTCTCATGGCGGGCCTGGCCCTGCATACAGACTGTCACATCGCTGTGTTGTGCACCGAAACCACTGTAACATTGAGTATCTACTCTTCTGCAGTAGAACAACAACAACTACACACTAAGCACAAAGTTTGTGCTAATTTGTTGTGGAGCAACAGAAAACAAATGCAACAATAAAGTCTCCCACGTGGTGAGATGGTGTTACAAAGTTAGAGGTCAATGGGAATCTGCTCAGACAGAACGGTACCGGGGGCTGTGTGTCAGAGCTTCCCCGCCCCCGGGGAGGGTGCAGAAGCCCAAGGGAGGCCAAGGAAGGGGTGGAAGGCACGTGATAACTGACCCTCCATCTCGGTTACTGTGCACACTCAGGCTTCCAGAGCCCACTTCCCTGTCATGTTACAGAAAATAGAAAAAGAGAGGAAGGGCACCTGGGTGGCTCAGGTGGTTAGGTATCTGACTCTTGATTTTGGCCTAGGTCATGGTCTCATCATGGTTTGTAAGAACAAGTCTAGTGTCAGGCTCCACACTGGGCATGGAGATTCCTTGAGACTCACTAGCTCTCACTCTGCCCTTCCCCTTCTCTCTTGAAAGAAAGAAAGAAAAAGAAAGGAAGGAAGAAAGGAAGAAGGAAATGAAGGAAGGAAGGATTAAGGAATAAATGAATTGAAGGATTGAAGGAAGGAAAAAGAAAAAAAAAGAGAGAGGAAACAAGAGAAAACCTTGGCCAGGTTCATGTTGAGTATCAGAAAAAAGACATGAAAATTGGACAAGGAAGAAAGGATAATATACTTAGATCTGAGAACCAAGCTTTTTTTTTTTATAATTGTTTATTGTCAAATTGGTTTCCATATAACACCCAGTGCTTCTCCCCACAAGTGCCCTCCTCTACGACCATCACCCCCCTCGCCCTCCCCCTTCAGACCTCGGTTCATTCTCAGTGTTCAATATTCTCTCATGGTTTGTGTCCGTCTCTCTCTCCAACTCTCTTTCCCTCTCCCCCTCCCTATGGTCCTCCATTAGGTTTCTCCTGTTCTCCTGTTAGACCCATGAGTGAAAACATGGTGTCTGTCCTTCTCTGCCTGACTTATCTTGCTTAGCCTGACATCTTCGAGGTCCATCCACTTTGCTACAAATGGCCATATTTCATTCTTTCTCATTGCCACGTAATACTCCATTGTATAGTATGTATATATATATACCACATCTTCTTTTTTTATATATAATTTTTAATGTTTTATTTACTTTTAATACAGAGAGAGGCAGCGCATGAGAGGGGGAAGGAGAGAGAAAGAAGGAAACACAGAACCGGAAGCAGGCTCCAGGCTCTGAGCTTGCTGTCAGCACAGAGCCTGATGCAGGGTTCAAACCCATGAACGTGAGTTCTGACCTGAGCCGAAGTCGGAGGCTTAACCGACTGAGCCACTCAGGCGCCCCATATACACCACATCTTCTTGATCCATTCCTCAGTTGATGGACATTTAGGCTCTTTCCATGATTTGGCTATTGTAGGAAGTGCCGCTATGAACGTTGGGGTACATGTGCTCCTATGCATCACCATATCTAAACATACACACAGAAACATGTCAACTTGCCACTCTACTCTTTCGCATCCTGACGCCTTTACTCAAACCCCCCAGAGTCCCTGGGTCATAGAGAGGAACATCTGAGGGAGCAGTTGAGCCTCAGTGATCAGCCATCTGGGGAGGTTTTGTTTAGACCCAGAGCACTGCAGGAGGAGTCTCCTTACTCTGCTGGCTCAGGTCATGGCCTTATCATGGTTTGTAAGAACAAAGCCAATGTCAGGCTCCACACTGGGATGAAGCTCCTTGAGACTCTTACTCTCACTCTGCCCTTCCCCTTCTTTCTTGAAAAAAAAAAGAAAGGAAGGAAAGAAAGAAAAAGGAAAGGAAAGAAGGAGGGAAGGAAGGAAGGAAGAGAAAGAAAAAGAAAAAAGAAACAGAAAGAAAGAAAACAAAAGAACAAATTAATGGGAAGAATGAAGGAAAGAAAAAGGTAGAAAAAGAAAAAGAGAGGAAACAAGAGAAAACCTTGGCCAGGTACATGGTGAATATCAGAAAAAGGACATGAAAATTGGACAAGGAGGAAAGGATAATATAGTTAGATCTGAAAACCAACCTTTGAGAAAGAACGCACATGGAGAAATCTGACTCAAAGGAGTAAAGATCACTATCTCACAGTTCTCAGGTTTCTAAGGAAGCATAGAGAGATTTTTATGTAAGCTCTGCAGTAATATGATAACTAAATTATAAAACTGGTTACGTGGAAAACACACACAAGACACGTGTCAACTTGCCACTTTACTGTTTCACATCCTAACCCCTTTACACAAACCACGCAGAGTCCCTGGGTCATAGAGAGGAACATCTGAGGGAGAAGTTGAGCCTCACTGATCAGCCACCTGGAGAGGTTTGGTTTAGACCCAGAGCACTGCGGTAGGAGCCTCCTTACTCTGCTGGCAGTGACAGTGCCAACATCACCTGCCCCAGGGGATCAATTGTGAGGGTGAACTCAGTCTCAGACCCACTGCCACTGATCCTGGGGGACCCCAGGCTCTCGCCGGGATGCTTCATAGATTAGGACCTTAGGACAGGACTCTGATTGCTGTTGATACCAGGTAATACTGCTGGTAATCCCCCAAGTACCACTGACTTTCTGACTGGCCCTGCAGGAATGGTGGCCTTCTGCCCTGGAGACAGGGTCAGGGAGGCTGGACACTGGGTCAGTACACTGCCCCCGGTGGAGCCTGGAATGACAGACACAACAACTAACAGATGCACTGTGATCATCCCAGTGTAGTGCCGGGGTCCCTGAAGGATGGACAGTGTCAGCACGAGAGAGAGATGAAACAGCCACAAGTTTCTTTCCTGATCTCCAGGCGGGCATCTCTGCTCTGTCTGCTTTGGTGTCTTTTATTATTGTTCAATCAATAACATGACATCAGAAAATAGGAATTGTTTACAGTGACTAATTTTGAGTGATAAGGTGCTTCAATCATCGAAAGTGTACAGAAACAAGTTCTACAGAAGTGTTCTTTAGAACCATTTCATTTATTCCTGGCGCCAGTCTCCCAGATTAAGAAAGTAGCAAACCTATCTTGTTTTGCATGGGTTGGTTATTGGCCAATATTTATGACTTTGTTTTTTTAATCAACAAGTTACAACCAAATCATGTAATGTACTAATGAAGTTGAGTAAATTTTATAATCAAGTATATGAGAGGATGTTTTTGGTAGAAAACAGGATTAACATACATATTACTAAGGTTAGTAAAGCTAAGATTAAAATATAGGTTAAGTTGTCTAGAGATAGGCTAAGAGTTATTGTGATTGGCTTATAAGCTACAAGAGAGTAAAAGAAAAGAGAAAAAATTGTTTGTTAACAAGTTGCTCGAGAAGCCCTTTTTTTTGATGCAAGCACAGTGGGGGCCCTATGTGTGTTGGCCTTGGACCTGGGTTTCCCACATTCTTATCCTTCTCATAACTGAAGTCAGTATAAGGGAGGAGATTTGTCAAATGTAGACTTTGGGAGGGGATTGTGTTCTGACCTTGTCTTCTACTTCTAATCTCCAACTTAGGCTCCAATTTTCTTTGGACCAGACTCAAATGGACTATGTTTTTGACCTTGTATTTAATTCTTATCTCCAAATTAGGCTCATTTTCTCCAGGCCAGACTCAAATGCAATGTTTATGTCTTAACCCCTACAGGTCTATGTTTTGGGTCTGCAAGGCTCATTGGAAGAGCCTTTTGCCAAACATTTATAGTGATTTGATCCAAATTCTCTTATGCAGGGACAGGAAAATGTTTTTTCTTATGGGGTAGCTCTGAGGGAAATACCGGTCTGATTTGGAACGCTGTAAGGCCTAATGAATGACAACAGGCTTAATTTCACATGAGCAGTGGTAGTAGAAGGAGAAACCAGATTCGCCTCTCACGGCAGGAGCTGTACAAACATCTGCCATTTCCTCACTCTGACTGTGTCATCCAGCAAGGCCGAGCAGCTCCCAGCAGTGTAGGCCCACGTCATTGATGACCCTTGTAGTCAAA
This sequence comes from Helogale parvula, assembly GCA_004023845.1. Lineage (NCBI taxonomy): Eukaryota > Metazoa > Chordata > Mammalia > Carnivora > Herpestidae > Helogale > Helogale parvula. The sequence goes on along the minus strand of PJEM01004182.1, from coordinate 5,436 downwards.
GTCATGGGAGACACTCTGAGTACCCAGAAAACAAAAGGTAACCGGGCAATCAAAAATCTAACCAAACACTTTAATTTCAGCCACCATGGGCCTAGAGACACGAAAAGCTTCGTGGCCAACATCTCTCCGTGTGCTCTCCTCTCACCTGGAACCCAGGACTGCAGGATCCATAGAGGGGAGCCCTGGACCCCATACCTTATGGCTGGACTAGAGGCTGCTCTCTCTAGTGACGGCAGGTGAAGGAAGGAGACCAAGGAAATAAGGAAATTAACGAGTAATTTTCCAGGGTCCAAAAGGCCAGGGAAGAGAGAATTCATCCATCTGGGTGTAAAATTTACTGGGACCCTTTGCCAAAGGGTAGAGATGAAACTTACTGTCTCAATTATGCCATCTGTCTGTGCAAAACACACCAATTCCTGTGACACAAAAACTCCTGACAGCTTCTCCAAGACATCTTTATAGCATTTGTGTTCACTAATCTCCCACTAAAAATGATCCAGAAGAAGCCTTTCCTCTTATTTCGCCCTGGGCCTTAAACAGCCCTGTAAGGAGTAGTCGGGAGAGGTGGCTTCTCAGGCAGACACGGGACGTGCATGTTCAGGGCTCAGCAGGGAGGAAGCAGCAGGTGCAGCCAAGCCTCCCTGACCACGGACCTGGGGAGGAGGTTTGTGAACGAGGCTGAAGCACTGTGGGAGGAGAGCTATTATGCTGCTGACAGTAATAAGTTGCCACATCTTCAGCCTGGAGGTTGTTGATGGTGAGGGTGAAATCTGTCCCAGACCAACTGCCGCTGAATCGGTCGGGGACTCCAGATACCCGGCTGGATGCATCATACATGAGCAGCTTAAAACGCTGTCCAGGTTTCTGCTGGTACCAGGCTATGTCGTTGCTAACACCCTGACTAGTCCTGCAGTTCACGGTGACTCGCTGACCCAGAGACACAGCCAGGGAGCCTGGAGACTGCGTCATCATGATCGCCCCGCAGGCACCTGCAATCAGAGCGGGTAATGATGAGACACACGCACTTTTTCGCAGACACCCTGAAATATGTCATTTGAAAAGCGGTGCACCTGTCAGTGCATAATTGGGTCTAGTTTGGAAATACCCAGTATTTCTCATTATATCGTAACATTTTTTAAACTCTAAGGTGATACTACTTCAAAAAGAATGTGGCAGGTTTGAAATTTCTCACCTGAGACCCACAGCAACAAGGATATGAGGACCTGCCTCTGTGACACCATCTTGCTGTCCCTGCCTGCCCGACGAAGCTCAGCTTACATGGCAAAGGCCCCTTTTATCCAACCTGAGCAGCTGGTCTGGGCTGGAGGGGTCTATGCAAAGCAACTGGTGAGGAAAGAAGCAAACTGCATCAGCAGTGGGTTATGAAAGTATCGAATGTAAATTTCAAGAGCCAAAAATATCACCAAAACTATAGCTGTAGGACTAGAAACACAGAAGTCAGCTCAGAAACTCTTAGAACAGCTTAGAAGTTCTAAAATGACACAACGCTACAAGATCTAATCAGGGACTTCTATTTGAAATTCAAGAATATTGTTAAATGGGTTAAGGTTCCAGAAATGATGAACTAGGCTCTTCGTATCACTAATCCTGGTAAAATTCTAAAATATGCTGGGAAACAATGAACAAACAATGGAAGAAAGGGAGGGAGGCAGGGAGAAAGGAAAGGAGGGATGAAGAGTGGAGAGGAGAAAGGAATAGAAGGCACAAGAAGAAAATGGAGAACTTTGGACCAAAGTTTTTATAAAATCTCAAACCAAAGACATTGGGACTCTAAAGCCATTTCTATCCTGCAGATCTGTAAGGAGCTGCAAGCCCTTGAGCTCAGTTGAGGGGATGTGCAGAGGGCCAAAGAGACGGGACACAGGCTCAGAACTTACTCATGTAGGGAGAAAAGTGGGACCCTAATTTGAGTGAAGGGAAGTCTGAATCCTGAATTCTAGTTATTTTATTTTTTCAGTTCAATATTCCATTCTGTGTTAAATTAGCCAATTAATTATCTCTAAGTTCTTTCAAGAAAATTTAGTTCCAGGGCACCTGGGTGGCTCAGTCAGTTCAGCATCGGACTTTGGCTCAGATCATGATCCTGCGGTTCTTTGAGTCAAGCCCACATCTGTCTCCAGCCCCATATTGGGCTCGCTGTTGTCAGTACTGAGCCTGCTTTCAAGCCTCTGTCCTCCTCTCCCTGCCCCTACCAGGTTCAAGTCCTCCATCTCTCTCAAAAATAAATAAACGTTTAAAAAAAAAAAAAGAAAATTCGCTTTCATCCAACGGTTTGAGAAGTCAGCTCAGGGTTGCCTCCTCCAAGTCCTGTCTTTCACTCTCCAGCAGAGGAAAGAGAAGGGGTGGGGGGCATGAAATTCCCTTAAGAACCTGAGCATGCATCACCATTAGGAGGGAAGGGATTTTTGTGGCTACGGGTCAACTGCATGTCCAGCTACTGAAACTCTTCCAGTCTTGTCTCTGATTGCAGCAGATGCCGGATGCATACTCGGTCAGGGGGCACATCGGACGTTCTATGGGTGTCCATGAGGCTCTGCACTGCTTCTTGGCCTGAGAAATTTCCTAAGACCCAGCTATGCTCTGTATCAAGTGGACCTTAGCTGGGGATCCATACCTCACCCTCAAAAAGGGTCAGTTTCCCATCACTCAGCCCCCAGTTTGCCCCAAGTGATGGTGAATTTTACATGTCACCTCTGCTAGGCTATGGCGCCCAGTTGTGTGGTCCAATGCCTATTAGATGTTGTCCTGAAAGTAGGTTTTGGTGTGATTAACATTCAAATGTGTACACCTTGCAAAATACAGATTACTCTCCCTAATGAGGAAGGGGACCTCATCCAATCACTTGAAGGCTTTAAGAAGCAAGACTGAGGTTTCCCAAAAGAGAAACAATTCTTTCTTAAGATGCAACAGTAGGAACTTCGCCTGAGTTTCCAGCCCACAGATTCCCCACTCAAGGCTGCAAATCTATCCTGACCTGAATTTCCAGCCTGCCAGCCTGCTCTACAGATTCTGGACTTGCTAAACTAACACCCTTCAAATCTCAAAATCTCTCTCTCCACGGATATCTCACTGGTTCTGTGTCTCTGGAGGATCCTGACGGATAACACTCTTCACATCCCTCAGGTGCCACCACTTCAGCCTGTGAGAATGCCAGGCATGGCACTCGGTTCTGCCTCCCCACTGTCCTTTCCTGAGACCACTCTTATTACTTCCCTTACTTTTCAAAACTTGTGGGGTAGGACTCAACTGCTGGGCTGCATACATGGGAAATCTAGGCAAGACAGTGTGGGAATTGTCTGTACTCTCCAAGTCTCTCCCCTAGGGGTAAAGACTTTAAGAAAAAAATCCAATGTATTTCCTTTTTTTTTAGTTTATTTATTTATTTTGAGAGTAAGCATAAGTGGGGGAGGGGCAGAAAAAGAGAGAATACCAAGCAGGCTCCACACTGTCAGTGTAGAGCCCGATGGGGGGATCAAACCCAGGAGCCCTGCGATCATGACCTGAGCCTAAGTCAGATGCTTAACCTACTAAGCGCCCCAGGTGTCCCCATATGATCTGGAATTACAGGCCTCATGACTGCCTCTCACACTCGCTGACCATGACTCGTGGCAGAATAAACAAAATGGATATCTCCAGGATTCTGAGTACCTACCCTACAGCTTTCTGAGGAAACATTTCTTCAGTTTTTTAAAAACATTTTTTAATCTTCAGAGAAATATGGCATTCTTTCCCATGATTGGTCCACTTGCACTTTACTATAAAATATTCTCATCTCAAATTTGATGCTTCTGAAAATCCCTCCCGCCCTTGCTTGAGAAACACCAGCCAAGAAAGGGCACAGCACCAAAGTCTCTCAGGTGTCCTGCAGCCACAGAGCAATCAGTCCCCGCTGGCATGTCTTTATCCACAGGGTAGATCCAGTCTTTACTTCCAGTTCTCGTATTTCTTTTCATGCATTTTGTGTAGAAATTTTGATTTTTAAATTGGCATTAAAATATTATTTTATCTGAATTGCTGAGATGGGTTATATATATCCATATACATAGATCTCCATATATATCTCCTTAAGCTTTGGGCCTGGGGCGAGGACCTCACCAGCCTCACTCTGATCCTGATCCTGCATAAAGGACTTTTCATATCTCAGACGATCACATCTTCACTGTGAAGACAAAATTAGCCCCGTGAATACTGTAATTGATATCTAAACATGCACAGGTTTCCAAGTACAACCAGGGAGGAAAGATTCTATTTGTTAAACTCCCAGCTCCCCGAGGTTCCAGATTCCTGATAGGAAAGAGAACCCCAGGGGCCAGGATCCTAACAGAGATGGAATCTGGGGTTGGCATGGAAGGGTTGGTGGCACCCGACTCAGTAGCGAGGAGGAACTGGGTCCTCCTGAGGGGAGAAAGGACTCAACACAAAGATCAGACAGGAGGCCTGGGGAGGGAGCAAAAGGAGAGGGGACGTGGCAAGAAACACAGTCAGACAGTAGCCAGGGCTCAGGTCACACCACGCTGAAATGACCCTGAGAGTTCATGAAAAGTCCCAGTGGCCAGTGACCACCCAGACCAGTTTCATTAGAAACTCGGGGGATCGAATCCAGGCATCAGTAGTTTTTAACGTTCCCCAGGGGATTCCAATCACAGTGACCAAAGATGAGAATCACGGTGCAGGCCTAGGAGGATGTGACAAGGTATTTGTAAATGCAATGCGAAATATTCGAAGAGTTTTAAACAGGCAATTCATTACATATAGTTTCTTCCTTCCTTCCTTCCTTCCTTCCTTCCTTCCTTCCTTCCTTCCTTCCTTCCTTCCTTCCTTCCTTTCAGATTACATTGGTTACAAAAGAGAATCATCCAAAAGTCCTGCTGCTCATCCACCACTGTTCTGTGCATTTGCTTCCCCGGTAAGCGAGGCTGACCACTGAACATCAATATATACTAAGAAATAGAGCTGGAGGTAGAGAGACGGTAAGAGGGCGGGTGGACCAAATGTTTCTACAGGGGTAATAAGTTTACAGGAGGGTTATTTTACTGCCCTACTTAAATTCTCTGTAAGACTTATAAATCACTTATTTAAAAAATTATTTGACTGCTCTATACCTGCCCCTTTTTTCTCTTCCAACATTTCCATGACTTTTTGTCTAAAAACAATAAAATCTGACCTGGCTTGTAATACTTTTTTTAAATAGTTTATTGTCAAATTGGTTTCCATATAACACCCAGTGCTTCTCCCCCCAAGTGCCCACCACCATGACCATCACCCCCTCCCTCCTTCCCTCCCCCTCCCCCTTCAGTCCATGGTTCCTTTTCAGTATTCAGTAGTCTCCCTTGATCTGGGTCCCTCACTCTCCCCTGCTCTCTTTCCCCCTTCCTCTCCCCATGGACCCCTGCCAGGTCTCTCCTGTTAGACCTA